>JAOSBK010047978.1:0-18290 GCA_027568895.1 Erythroxylum shatona
AATGATATTAAATAATATGATTAAATTCCTGATTATTATTAATTTTATCCTTGATAAGAGTAACGAAAAAATTATATGCTTATTTTTGCTAATTCCTTATAATCTGTTTGAATTTATAAACAATTAAGTAGAGAATTATTATTATAAATTATATTATAATAAATAAAAAATATTATGTTTCTTTAATTATTCTTATTATTTTAATTGTTTTCAATTATGATAATTACAATTTCCTTTTAATTTGTTAGTTTAGTTATTATTGCCGGAATTATTATAAGTTGTGCTAATTTTATATTCCTTATTATTATTCACCATTATATTATTATTAATAATTTTTATCATTCTTTTTTTATTCTTATTAATTTAATTGTTTAAAGTTTTGATTTTTTTTAATTTTCTACATACTATTATTCTTATTATTAATAAATTATTTATTTATTAATGATATTAAATAATATGATTGAATTTCTGATTATTATTAATTTTGTTCTTAATAAGAATAAGGAGAAAAACACAAAACAATAATTTCTTGTTTTGGACTTGGTTTTGGAATAACGTTATAATAATTAAAACTGGCTTTGGAAATCCTAAGCCAGCTTAGGATTTGGCTGAAAACGGTGCCTGTGGGTGGGTCCCATACGCGCCTGTCCTCTGTTCATTGCATCTGTCAAATTTTAATGCCAACACGACGCCGTTTGGGCATTAGACACAATAAGACATGGTAGCATTAGACAGAGGATTTGGACTCCCTCTCGTCTCTCTGTGTGCGTATGTAACTCCCCTGCTCGGTTAGTTTCAGATAAGGATTTATTGATTCTCTCCCAATCAACTAATTGGCATGATAAGAAATCAGTTGATTTTATGTCATGTATAGCAAAATTATTACTAAAATTTTTGTTTCATTTTTGGAAAATCAAAAATTATGATTAACAATTAAATTATAATAAAAACTCTCACACTGTTTTTATTTTAGAAAATAAATAAATTATCATTAGTCATAGCAAAGCCATATCTATAATTGATTTTCTAAAAACCATATAAATATATCTCGATGAGAAAAATGACAAAGTAGCTACTTCAGTTTACAATTCTTTGCTTCCGTTCACAAAGAGTTGTAAGCATTTTTTGCAATTGGTATAGTTTTGATCCAATGGACAGTATTTTTCTACTAGTTGATGTTTGCTTGTAGCTTCCCCTCTGCATATTTTTCTGTTCCTTTCCTTCGATAGGGAGTCAATAGTCGTAGTGAATGTTGTGTTGTAGATCATTCCATTGTGCTTCAAGCTTTTTGCTTTTCTAGTGATCCTTTTTGGAACTTAATTCCAATCATAATTTGTGCAATAATCTACCAGGTTGTGCATAATTCTATTCAAAATTGTTTTGCAATATCTATATTGAAAAAACAAGTGCTCTATATCCTCATCTGCTTCCTTGCATAGTTTATAAACTGAACAATACAAGAAACTATATTAAGTTTACTAAAGAACTTATTGATCCAATTAATTATTTCTATTAAATAAAAAATGTATTATAGCCTAATTAGAAAACATTGCCACAATGGAATATTTCTAATCTTAAATGATATTATTCTAAGTAAAATAGACCTTAATTAGGATTTACTTCTAAAGTTAATATCCTTATCTCCTTGAACTCATACATAGAATGATGATAACTTTAATATTTCACAAGTATCCGTGACGTTAGCGCGTTGCAACACTACGTAAAATAAACTAAACCTACAATTGTGATAGTGGTGACTCTAGGTTGATCCCACAGAAAGTGTTCGGATAGCTTTTGTTATGAAAATAACTGGTGTTTAGGCTATGGGTGGTTTTGCTTGGTTTGAAATAAAAAATGAAAATGAAACTAACATAATAAAAACAAATTAAACAAACATGCAAAAATGATGAAAGTGATGAATTCGTTAAAAGTCCGATTCTTTGGTTAAATCTTAGCCTACACCCAATTATACATATTTTATTGAATTGTGATTCTTATACCTCTCCTAACAACTATTAATTGTAGATTAAAAATTAGTTCTGTTAATCCCAATTTTTCCTTAGGTCGTGTTTAATTAAGAGATGCTCATTAATTAAATATAGCAGTCGAATAACCTAGAATACAATCTCTATATTTAGTTGAATAGCTGCATTACGATTTAGGAAAATAGATTAATCAAGCCAATAAATACATAAGGTTAGGTCATTTAACCTAATTATGTTATCCCTAATAATTACAAACTATTAGTTGAACAAATGAATCTCAAATATAATAATTACAGATTATATTGAAATCTAGCTATGAATTCATACACAAACAATCAAACGATCATTCATACATAAAACCCAAATCCATGCACAAAGGATAACATAATCAATTCTTAAAGAGAGAAAGAAACAACAAATACAAGGAAGAAATGCTTAACCGAGTCATCGGCATCGATGTCCCCTCTAAACAAATGTTAAGATGCTAGCTCTCCATGGGTCTCCAAATGGATGGAGCTTTGCCCCCTCTTCTCATCTTCTCCCGAAGTTTCCCTCTTTTTCCAGCCGAAAACACTAAAAGTTCATCTCTTTCGATCATTGCACCTCCTTTTGCTTTATATTAAAACCTAGGTTAAAAATAAATGAGATGGCATTGTGTCATGGGTGTGACATGGGCTGTCACACTCGTGCATGACCGTGAGAAGTGTTGCATGGGCATGAGAAGAGTCTCATGCCCATGCAAGTTATGCTTATTCATGAGCTACATTTGTTTCATTATTTCCTTAAAGTTTTCATCATATATCTCAAATTTTCGTCGCATTTTCTTGTCTTTTCTTACTTTTAAGCTTCTTCTTCTTGCTCCATAAAGACAAGCAAGTGTAAATCTTCGAAAAATGGCTCAAATATGGTGCATTCAACTCACTTTAGCTTCTTTGCTTCTGAATTGTGCCCAAAATCGTATATGAACTAAAGTGAGTATTTTAAATATCTTCGTATCATTAATCACTAAGTGTTATTGAATAAATATACAATCAATTAAGCATCTATCAATCAAATATCTTAAATATTAAACATCTTTAGTACATTATCTATGTAATTGAACATTGAATTGGTGAACAACTTCGAATCTATCTCTGTAGATCTAATTCCAAAATTAAGTTGCTACCTTTTTATATCTAACAAGAGTTGCTCTTAAATAATTATATTTTCAACTATTGAAAATTAAAATTTTTTAATAAGCAATTTGTCTCTTCATAATCCTATTAAAGAGGATAATTATACTCCCACTAACCTTCTTGTAGACATAATAAATTCACAATCATATAAAAAAAACTCTTTGAATTCATCATGAAAGTGAATCTTTCAATGTCTTGTAGCCTTTTAACTATACATCAAATGTATCAACAAAGGTATTAGTTCCAATTGGATGTACTATCATGAGATTTGAACTTTTCAAATTTCATCTTACTCTCACTACTTATTTTGAGAATCATTTTTCTATAAGGATACATTGAGACAAATATTTTGTTTGATCGGTTTAAAAGATCCAACCTTTTAGATATTTGACAACTTTTTGTTACCCAATTTAGCTCTAAATGCTTTAACCAAGCATTACGTCCTTAAATCGTTATCTTTGACTCTTTCAAAGAATTAACATATCATATCTAATATGAAATCTTGCTAATTGATCTAATTAGAAAGATTAAAGCTAACTCATTATATTAGACAAGGCTATAGGAAAAATAATATTGCATTATACAATATATCATATTGTATGTTCCTCACATAATTTCATACTCATATGGAATTTTTTTGTGAAGGTATTTACTAGATAATCTAACTCCCTATAGATAACTGAAAATTTAAACTTACTATAATGATCTCATCAAAGTGCTTCAGCATTTTCAATGTTTAATTTCTATTTCTATTTAAGCAATTTGGGCTTTTAAAAATTTTAAATCAATATTTAATTTAATACATATGACTATATCACATAAAGTCATTAGTGATCTAAGGAAATATTAGTATCATCCTTTTATGAATTGTTATTTCATCCAACATATGTATAAGATTTAACAATTCAATATCATCATCATTCTTTCGGTAAAGGTTGATTTGGTTATTCTTCAAGTTAACAAGTTTCATACAATTCATAATCAAAGGATACATATATCCTTGTACATAATCTTATGATTCTCCTTATGTTGATTCAAATAACATGGCATAAAAGGATAGTCTCAATTATCCAACTTTGTATTCTTGCAGCATAAATCTCTTTTGATCATGCAAATAGCAAATATTTCTATAAAATTAGATTAACTACTTTTACTCAATAATATATTTCTTATCATACAGTGAACATTATAATAATGTTGAATCTAAATTCAGTATTATATACTCATAATCATAAACTAGAAATATATATAATCTCAATCATAATGGGTACAGGTAAGAAGAGTCATGCAATTATTCCATCTAATGATAACTATTATCATTCTTTAGAAAATGTCTTTAATTTTAATCCAACATTATGCTTTTAGTAAGCTAAATTAAGAGAAACAATTTCATCATGGTGTTATAGCTTTTAGCTTTATTTCATGCAACCTCTTGCATCTTGCAATCATGGTGTTGACATATATCTTACATGTTTTCATTAAAGTTTATGAGACGTTAATCAACTCAAAATTTCAATGAACTTTGTATTATATATGATTTTGACATATCTCTAAAACTTTGTCATTGAATCCTCAACAGGGATTATAGAAAAATTACAAAATGGACATATAATTTTCTTTTTTAACTTTAAGAACTCTTCTGAAACATAAACTTATGTCCAAGAAACTTGGTTCAATTATTATCAACTATATTAAACAAGATAAATTCTACTTAGAGAAAAATATAAATGTAAGAAAAGAAAATAATTAATTATATGTCATGACTACTAAATGAAATTAGAACTTTAATCATGAGTTTAGTTACACCCACTATTTTATTTGAAGCAATAGCCTTCACTACTACTTTGAAAGATTACTCTAATCTTTCTAGTGGGCTAGGATCCCATTCAAATTTAGTTATGCTTGAGTTTGCTCAAAAAATGAACTAAACTTAAATTATGTAGATAAAACATTTGTCAATCACATCTTATGGAACTCCTAGATCTGTTAGGTGATAACTTTTACTAAAATATATCTTATACATTATTCCTAACCCTGCCTCTAAATTCATGTAAGCTTAAGTTTGAGTTAAAATATTTTTTCTATTAGTTTTTCATATGTAATTGATGAAACATATTAAACATGCCATGTGGAGATTATATATGGTTATTCATGTGATCCTCTCCCAATAATTAAACATCCCCCATCTTATAATCCAATAAAAAGTCTCTAAATTTATAAAATTAAAAGAATCTTTGCTTAGGTTTATAGCTATTATTGTTATCCTCTCTAGTTTCAACTTTTTAGTCTTTATATGTATTCATAATTAGAACATTCTGGCAATTCAAGATACACCTTACATTAATTGAGTGAAACGCCCTATATGAAGTTGTGATTTAATTCATAGTTAAGTATATATTTTTTCATAAATATGAATGCTTTAAAATTAAAAGTTAACTAAAAAAAATCCCTAAATTTACTTAATTTTGCAATTATAAACTGAACTTTTAAAAAATAGCAATTAAATACTCAAGCTTATAATTTTTTTTTCAAATCTAGCAAGATATTAGTGTCTCCATTAACATTGCCACTATGGCAAGTCACGTCAGAAATAAATTTAGACACATATGATAGCAGTTGGATTAAATTGTACATATTAGACTTAGTTAAAATGATTAATTGAAATTAATTAAAAAATTGAAGACAAGGGTAAAAACCTTAATTAATTTAGGATTCAAACTCTAGAGAAAATATTTCAGATCCTCTCTCTTTTATGACTCTTTTCCATTCATCTTCTGCATCTTCCTTCGAGAATAAAGATGATGGAGAAGAAGAAGAGAAAGACAAAGATGGTAGTGTTTTGTAGTATTAGTTGTTATCATTACAATTGACAGGATTTATAGGTCAGCTTCTAAACAAGGGCTGAGAGACTGTCAAAAGTATAATCGGAAGATGGCTTTAGTTTAAGGGTAGCGATGAGAGAGGATAAGTCTTGTATAGGCTCTTCTTATTTGTCTTTAAGAATAGAGAGTATGTGATTATAAGATTTGTATCTCTTACTTTCTTAAACATCTAAAGAGGGGCCTCTTCTTTTTGGCACTTTCATGGTGTCTCTGCCATTGGAGAAATGCATATTAAATATAGTAGGTGCTTGACGAAAGAAAAGGTAGAGAACTAGAAAATTCTAACAATCTTCTCATAGTTGTTTAAATTTATGCCTGATGTGGCTTACTACATCATTAATGTTAATAAAGATACTAACATCATGCTAAATTTGAAAAAAAAAAGTTTAAGTATTTAGTTGCCACTTCTCAAAGTTTGGGCTATAATTGTAAAATTTAGTAAAGTTTGAATTTTTTTTGTCATTAACCCTAAAATTATTTACTTTTAGTAGACATACTACTTTATTATTTAATAAGTTAGTTTATGATAGGTCAATGTGTGATAAAAGAAATATCTTTTTATGTAGACTTGTTTTTATGTTTATGGTCTAAGAAAATGGATAGTTAAGAAGGGAAACTAATGATATTTATAGGGACAAGACTGTTTACAGTGAAGTTGTGCATATTTTGGTGGAGAAGTTGAAATTTTTACTAGCTAAAATTGATATATTTTGTTATTAGAACCTTGAAAGGGTGCTTGTAAAAAATCTAAAGGGTATAAAGTAGAGAAGTTTCTTTATAGGCTCTAGGTATGAATCTCAAAAATAGTTTGATGGAGGTGAAAGAAAATGATTCATATATGATAGAATTATGTAAGATTATTTTAGAATATGTTGTGTTAAAGATTTATGTTGAACTTGACTCCAATTTCCTATAATTAAACCAATATGCCAATGTTGTAGATGATAATTATTTGAGTAAAGAAGTTGATATTGAAGTTATTATTAAGATTAATAGTATCCACATTCTTAAATTTTATTTCCAGTAATTTTTGTCATATAATGTCATTTTAATCATTCATATAATTTCATTTAATGTTCAATCCTACTTGAAATTTTGGTTTTTTTGATTTTGTACATATCATTCTATTAAATATAATTTGAATATAGTTAGGTTAAAGCACATTAACTTGGCTTCATATATATTTGATTATATCCAATTTTCTTTAATTTGTATTATTTTCAATGTTTTCATATTATATTTATCTTAAATTTCATTTTTTAAGTTTAATTGCCTTTTATTATGTCAAATTTACATTAAAGTTTTAGTTGGTTAGTTTAATTGCATTTTGTTTTTAATTTCTTCAATTAATTTAAATTAGGAGTAATTAATTTCAATTGTGACTAATTGAATTTAATTGAAGATATTTTATAATAATGTTATTTCAATTTTATATTAAATAAGTGATTGAAACTAAAGGGATATTGGTTAGATTTTCTTTATGTGTATTTGGGTAAGCTAGAAAACTTAGAGAAGTAGTATCATGTCTCGAGCACAAGTTTAAAAGTATGTTTCTAAAGGGACCTAAATAGTATTGGTTTATGCTCTATTGATAATCATTTGGTTATAGTTTAGTGATATGGTTATTTATAGGTATTCTTTATCTTATATATATTTAGATATATATGATAAAGTCCATGTGACACTTATTTTAATAGTTTTTAATGGAAAAACTTCCTTAATTATAAGTATCTAGATTGTAACTTATAGTATAAAAAGTATCGCCCCATAAGGATTGTATAATCGCCCAACATTTCTTGTAAACTTTGTTTAAGATTAAAAAAAAGATGATTAACTAAGAATTAAACTAAAAACAAAGACATAATAAGTAAACTATGAACTAAGAAGCAGTAAAATTGATTGATTGATCAATAATGAAAGCTAAGAATTACTTTTATCTTTATTTTTCCCATTTGCCTTCTTGATTTAATCCTACTTAATTCTAGATATCCTATAGTTATTATTATCCTCTCTTTAGATCTAATCAATTAATTCCAATTAAAATTGATAGAAATTGAATTATGGTCTCTCAATCTCTCTAACTATGTAATTAGATTTGAAATAATCCAATGGATAAATAACAAACAATTAGGATTTCTTTTCAAGTTCCTATTAATGTGATGTTTATAGGTCTATTGAGACATTGACTCTTGCTGTGCAACACAAATAAGTGAATCAATCAAATCTCTCTATTCAAATTGATTAGAACATAATAAACATCATAATCATATTCATTAAATCAAGAATGTAAAGTTTAGCAAATAAATCAAGAGTAATTCCTACAAAGGAATTTATCAATCCATACATTTAACTAAATATCCAAGATTAAGCATAATTAACATATAATAACAATAAGGAAATAATAAAAAAGTAGAGAATCGAATATGAAATTCTTCTTTTCATTGCCTTGAGCTGGAAAATCTACAACCTTGTTCTTGAGAAATCTTACTTTGATCTTTTCAATTATCTTTTTTTTTTTGTAATAGTCAAATGGTGTTTTAAAATTCTTTATATACTCTTGAGTCTTATAGGATTTTTCTTTGTGTATATCTTCCAAAAGCAGCCCTAAAATGTCAAAAGTATGAAAAGCTCACATCTTAGAAAACACCTTAATATGTGCTTAATTGATTATGAATTTATTCCATAACACTTAGTGATTACTGCAATGAAAATGCTTAAGATACTCACTTTGACTCATGTGATTTTAGGCATAATTTCGAAGAAAAAAGGTTAAAGTGAGTTAAAAGCACGATATTTAGGTCATTTTTGGAAAACTAATATTCACTTGTCCTCATGGAGGAAAAAAAAAAGAAAATGATGAGACAAGAAGAAGATAGGAAAAATGAAAACACAAACAAGAAAAATCAACGTTGCTCATGGCAAAGAAGTAGAAAATCTATGCAAGCCATGCATGTTTAACATGAATTTGGAATGAGTAATGGTTGAAGGCGAGTTTCAAAAGTGGCCAATGCAAAAAGCAAAACGCAGCAGCTGGGATTGCAAACGACAACGTTCAGGTTGCTGCTAGAAGGAAGACCAAAATGCTGCCATAGGTGGATAGCTAAGGGAGCAAAACAGCAGCAAGTTGGAAGCAAAATGCACTAGCAAAGGGCCAACTAAGAGATAAAACGATGCAGTAGCATTAACAGCAAGAAGCAAGGAAAACTCAGGCGTATGGAAGCAGTATATGACTAAGATGGCGCATGCAATAGCTAGAAGCATGAAGAAAAATGGCAGCAACAACAAGGAGAAATGGAAAAGCAATAGACGTTGTATACAAACAATGTCATGAACAAATTTTAAAGCAAAAGTGCAGAAACTTGGCATTTAATATTTAACAATTAAAGATCCCTTTTTCCGTATCTTATCTTCCTTCTACCATGTTAATTGAAATGTGACTCACCTAAGATGTCCTAATGTATTAACTACCCCCTCTCATGGTGTACTTAATTGTCCTTAGCCAAATTAAATGGAAATGATTAAGCAATCTCTCAATATATAAAATTAGTCCACCAATTTAACTAGTTTTGAAGTTATCCTATGGGTAATCAACTAATTGGCCAAGATCTCTTCCTCTAACTAATCAATTAACTTAATAAATATAGGTCTATAGAGTGCCAATTCTCATTGTACAACCCTACATAATTTATCCAACTCAATTTCCCAATATATTGCAAAGTATAAGCTTAACATTCATCAAAAGCATCATTCATTCAAATCAACAAAGCAGGAGTTCAATAAGTAGTTCAAAAGTAATATCTACAAATTACTCAGCCACTCATTATGTCGTTAACATCTCTAATGGACAAACAACCCGTAATAAGGCTGCTAGAAGAGAAAAACAAAATAAGAACTAGATGAAGCAAGCTCCTCCTCTTCTTTACCCAAATCTGGAAAATCTACAGTTGGTGTGCTCTTTGCCCAATTTGGAATGGAAATCTTGGTTCTCTACCTTTCTCTAGGCTCTAAATCTGTTTTGTAGCTCGAGGAGGCAGGTTCTCATAACCCCTAAAAATAAGTGAAACATGTATGTCTCTTTCGGTTAAGGATCCTATGATTGTGAGAATTAGCATGAATCCCACGATCGTGGGTTCTTATCTTACAACTCCTCCACTTCTCTTCTTCTCTCTTAGTCCCTGACTCAATCACAAAAGTTGCCACCGTTCATTTCTATATCAAAATGATCAATTATTACCCTAAATCAACATTAAACATAAAAAACAATCATGAAGATCAAAATAAACAAAAACGTACAAAATAAGTCCTAAAACACAACAATAATAGCTTATTATGCAAGAAACACATACCAAATACTTAAAAAAACACACACTAATGTATAACTATCAACTTTCCCACAATTAAATCATTGCTTGTCCTCAAGCAGAATCAAACATAACCAATCAATTCCATCACTTCGTTTTCACAAAGATCAAAGCATGCAATCCCTAAAAGTTTGGCCAACTCAAATGTCAATCAACTACCCATGTCATGACTACTTTTCACTAGTTTACATAAACAAACTAAACTTATGGCACCATCACTGAAAGATAAGTATAAATGCAAATTGATTCTTCCTCACAGTTTTACTTATTTCTCTTAGGTGTTTGATGGTTAGTGTTTCGCTTAAGCTCCCTATAGGAAACTAAACTACCATAGGCTTGCTAATACACCAATTCTCCTGTACAATGATTTCATATATAAATAGAACAAAGGACTTGCTAAGGGTTGTAATGTAGTAAGGGTTAAGGTCGGTCAAATGAGGTATAGGGTTTAACACAAAAATTCATAAAGTAATAACTAAACAAGGGGATGGCAAAACATATTTCTAAGATAAATTTAAATATATTACTATTCCGAACTTATTTATGCTACTTAAATGTTCTTTCTTTTTCTTTTCTTTTCTTTTTCTCTTTTCTTTTTTTTCATATAATTGAATAAACAATGAACAAAATAGCAACTAAATGTAATGTGATCCAAGAGTGGAAGTATCACTCAACTCATCTTGAAAAAAAATGTAGCAAAAATCCCAAACTAATGCATCACTTAATACTCTACTAAACTTGTGAATGGGTAGGTTAATGGGCTTTTAGGTTTTAAAATGTAGGGTGTTTTCAAGAAACAAAAGGGTCAATGCTTAATGGAGGTAGCAAGGGATAATAAAAGGTACATCATTTAAACCAAAGGTAACACAAAAAAGCCCTTAATCATCTCTATTAAACATGCATCTAATAGACTCAAATCGATTTAAAACAAGTTTTGAAGGTAGTAACCTAAGGAAGCATCAAATAAACAAAGAAATAAAATGACTATAAATGGCGTCACATAGGCTCAATCTTCACGTTGGCTCAAACAAAAATTCATTATGCATCTCTACATTACCTCATTGCACAAGTGTCAAATTTTGAGTAAGCTTATACAACCAACTACTCTTCATCACTCAACGTGGTTCACTCTCTACTCAAGTAGCCTTATCCAAGTTCAAGCATGCATTCAATCTCATTCCAACTAGCATGACAAAATCTCATAGCAAAACAAATCAAAATGATTCAAGTGTGGTTCCATTGCTAACACAAAATAATATAAAATAACAACCTAATATGCCTAAAATATGTATCCTAATTAACAAAATGCAAATAGTGACTAAAGTAGTGCAATTGACAAAGTAAATGCCACCTCCCCACAATGTGACAAGGCAACCACAAAAGGAAAATAAAACATAAAACAAAACATCAAACAAACCAATAAGTAAAACAACTAACAAGGTAAATAGCAAATGTCACCTCCCCAGAATTGGAGAATGCATTGTCCCCAATGTGACAAGGCAACCACAAAAGGAAACTAAAACACAAAATGAAACATCAAACAAACAAGAAAGTAAAACAACTAACAAGGTAAATAAAACAACGTAAAAAGTAAAGGGTAAGAAAGCTTATGGAGATTGTGGTGGAGAAGCTGTAGGGGAAGGGACTTCAATGCTCTTTATTCAGATGAACTTCAGGAATTTCTTTTTGATGTACTGCTGCTCCTTTTGCAGTTGTCTCATTTGGGTGCCGAGCTTATTAATTTGCAGTGACATTTGTTGATGGTTTTCAACCATTTGTTTGAGGATTTGCTGGAATTTGTCAACATCTACTGATACAGTTGGTTCGTCTTCAATTGTTGCTTTTTAGGGCTCCGGGGGAACCTGAGAGGAGGATGGTTAAGATTGCCCTTCTTGTTCTTAATAGCAGTTTGCGTCTAAGAATTTCAGAGCTCCATTGAATAAGGCTCCAAAGTTTTAGAGCGTCTTAAATAAGGTACATCAAACATATCAAGTCTAGCTGTGTGCACACTATCTGCATCAAGATTATAATGAAAATCCAAACCAGTAATAATGTAAACCATTCCAAAATATGAGCTTTTCTTAGTAATGCAACCTAAAATAGATCAAAAAATGCGATAAGTGGTATCACTTTAGTTTTACGATCCATGGGCCAAAGAAAGAAAAGTTCCTTAGCCGAACACTTGTTGCTTTCAATTTTATTAAAAAAATTAGGCACATAAACTTGTGAAGAAGTAAGTGCTTGGTGCTACGAATCAAAGTGCTGGGTGCATTCCTAGAGGAAAAAGTGTTTTCACTTGTAAGGATCTTCCAATAATCATCTGCATAAAAGTCATCATGGCCATTCAAAACTTTGGTGTTTGATAATTCAAAGAGTGCATAAATGATAGTATAATCCAACCTATATGCATGGCCATCTATCCTAAACTAGAATACGCCTATTTTAGTATTGTAGCATACAGTGGTGAAAAATTCTATAGTCATCACGGGGTATGTCAATACATCACAATGAATTAAAGGACCCCAACAAATATGTGCTGCCAATCTTTCAATGTTACGCCTTATTCCTAGAGTTTCTAATAGGTTAAAATCAAAGTACCTAGGAGGTAATAAGTCTCTATGCTTAAAGTCCCAGAATCTCATACATTCTTCTTCTAAAAAAATAGGTAATTGGGATCAAAAAGTGTCCGCCATGTCATATTTACCTTATCCAAAGACTTGGAGGCGTAGTTAGTTGGTTGGTTTATGAGCTACAATCTTCTTTGGAGCAATTCAAGGAGAAAAACTTGTAAAAAGAGTCAAGAGAGAGACAAGCACGTTTTTGAGAGAGAAAGAGAGAAAAACTTACCAAATCCTTGGATTCTTAAGTGGGTAATGATGTGAAATAAGTGTTAAGGGAGTGAATAATGATGGAAAAAGTGGAGAAAACACCAAGATTTGGGGGAAAGATGAAGGGTTTATGAGGTTTGGGTGAGTGGGTGTCAATTTTAGAGTGAGAGAATATGAGATGATGAAGAAAGAAGAAAGGAGGGATTTTTAAAATCCTTTAGCTGGGGATCCCACGATCGTGGGAATCCTTATGCTTCCCACAATCGTGGGTAAACAAAGACTAGAAAAAGAAAGGTAAACATGCTATGTGAAGGTTATTTGCTTGACCATTCCACATGCATTCACGAAAGGTTGGAGAAAGGAAATAGATAACTTCCCTTTCTTGTGAGTTTGTCCCTCTATAGTATAACTTGCATCTATGCCCATTGACCTTGAATGCTTTATCCTTGTCATTGTCCAACTCCAAAGTTTCAAGGGTCCGCTCCATCTTAGCTTGAGCTTTTTAGGAAATAACCGAAATCGTGAATTGAATAAAAGCACCAAGTCCCCACTCTTAAGCTCCTTCTTTTTAATGTGAGCATCATGCTAGTTTTTTTATCTTTCTTTGTAAAACTTAGCATTTTTATAAGCTTTAAATCTCAACACTTTTAATTCATCAAGTTGTAACAATCGTTTCTTACCTGCAAGCTTCCAATCCATATTCAATTTCTGAATTAACCAATAGACTCTATGCTCTAACTCCAAAGATAAATGACATACACAAGTCTATATGGAGTAGTACCTGTGGGTGTCTTGAAGGCTGTCCTATACGCCTAAAATGTATTATCTAACTTCAAAGCCTAATCTTTCCTTGAAGTGTTCACTACCATCTCCAAAATCTTCTTTAATTCTCTATTCACTACTTCCACTTGGCCACTCATTTGTGGATGATAAGGAGTCGTCACTCGATGATGCACATTATATCTTTTCAATAGAGCTTCAAAGGCTTTGTTGTAAAAATGATTCCCTCAATCACTAATTAATGCTCTAGGCACTCCAAATCTAGTGAAAATCTTCTTGATAAATCTTTGCACCACCTTGCCATTATTGGTTGGAGAAGCTATGACTTCAACCCACTTCGAAACATAATCAACTCCAACCAGTATGTATGTGTTACTTAGGGAGGATGGGAATGTCCTATAAAATCTAAGCCCCACACATCAAATAGTTCCACTTCCATAATGTTCAAAAGTGCCATCTCATCCCTCTTTGATATGTTGCCCACTCTTTGGCATCCATCACACTGTAGCATAAAGTTTCAGGCATCCTTGAACAAACTTGGCCAATAGAACCTACATTCCAAGATAAGATTTGTAATCTTATTCGCTCCATAATGTCCTACATACACTGAACTATAACATTGAGTCAAAATGTCAGGCTTTTCATCTTCAGCATCACACCTGTGAATGACGTTGTTAGCACAAATTTTATATAACATAGGTTCATCCCAAATATAGCGAGAACACTGGAATAAGGAACGCTTCCTTTTTTGGCACGAGAGATCAAAAGGAAGAGTATCACTTGAGAGGTAGTTTGCAATATCTACAAATTAAGGATGAAAAAGATTCTCTACCATAATTAAAGCCTTATCAGGAAAGCTCTCCTTGATTTCCTCTTCTTCTTCATGGTGTCCCCTTCTTATTTTTAATCTCAATGTTGAATTGTTAGAGCAGAAACACCCACCGAATGAACCTAGCCTTGGCATCCTTATTAGCAAAGAGATATCGCAATGCCGTATGATCTGTAAAAATAAGAACAAGCGAGCCTAAAAAATAAGAATGAAATTTCTCACATACAAATACCACAGTAAGCAACTCCTTTTTCATAGTTGTGTGATTTAGTTATGCTCCCATTAAGGTCTTGCCTGCATAGTAGATGGTGTGTAACCTATTTTCCTTTAACTTGCATCACACATAATCTCAAAGGGAAGAGACCAATCTGGTGACTTTATAATGGGTGTTGTTGTAAATGCCTTCTTCTACCTATTAGAAGCATCCAAACAAGCATCATTAAACATAAAAGGCACATCTTTAACTAATAAATGAGTCAAGGGTCTAACGATAAGAGAGAAATCCTTGATGAACCGTCTGTAGAGCCTTATATGAACAAGGAAGTCTCAGAGTCCCTTGATGTTGGAGGGAGGTGGTAGCTTTTTAATCACTTCGGTCTAGCTCGATCCACTTCAATCCCCTTGAATGAGATCTTATGGCCCAATACAATTTCCTTTTAGACAATGAAATGACACTTCTCCCAGTTCAAGACTAGATGAGACTCCTCACATCTTTAAAGCACTATGTCTAAATTAAATAAACAATGACTAAAAGAATCTCCAAAGACATAGAAATCATCTATAAATACCTCCATTAGGTTCTCATTCATGTCAGAAAAATGGCCATCATGCACGTTTGGAATGTGGTAGGTGCATTGTATAAACCAAAAGACATCCTCCTATAAGTGAAAGTCCCATAAAGACAAGTGAAAGTGGTCTTCTCTTAGTCTTCCGGGTATATAAACACTTGATTGTACCTTAAATATCCATCAAGAAAATAGTAAAAAGAATGGCTAGCTACCCTCTCAATCATTTGATCACAAAAGGTAAAGGGAATGAGTTTCCTATAATCAATACACACATCCCAACCTGTGATGGACCTAGTAAAAATATTTTTGCCATGTTCAGTCTCCATCACTATCATGCCACCCTTCTTAGGCACACACTGCTCTACACTCACCCACTCACTATCTAAAATGGGGTAAATAATCCTGACATCCAAGAGCTTCACTACCTCCTTCTTCATAACCTCTCGCATGTTTGGATTTACCCTTCTTTGTGTAACACACCACCCTCTCGAGAGATGTACTCGACATCCTGAGTGATATCTGAGTGTGTATCCCATGAGGGCGACATGGTAGAACAATCAAACACTCGAAATTGAGTACAAATTTTTTTCAATTTTTTAATCAATCATGTATGTGGAATCAATAATCAAGTTGGCCCATTTTATTCATAAACAATTTCATTCAAGAGTGTTACTGCACTCATTAATCAAACTTGTTTACAACATTTCCAAATTGGAAAGTTATTACATACAGAAGCATATTCAAATACACATTATACAAATGTAACGGAATACACAAATAAGAAAGTTTCAATGCAGTTGCCAACTAATCCCAACCTCTACCTCTTACTTGAAAGCAGTAGGTATACTCCTGTTTGTCTAACGGGGTACTCTTTTGAGCCTGAAAAATATTTGCAAATTTTGGGTAAGTTTTGCAAACTTAATGAGTGGCTATCCTCGATGGCTCACCCAGTCATATAACACATAATTCATATCATTTATCTGATAATCACATTGCATCACATATCATTTTAATCACTTATTTCAAAATTCAGATTTAGATTAGTCACACAGTTCATTTTGTTCATTTGAAACGTACATATCAATTTTCATATGCAATACATGTGAGACTCACTTTCATTTATTACTTTTTGTGACCGAGTGCCTATAACTGTCCCATATCCATTGTGGATATCGGGCTTATTGATAACTGTTTCGTATCCGTTGGAGATATTGGGCTTATTAAACATTGAGCCTGAGGCTTTGATGTGCATAATTGAGCTTAAGGCTCTTTTCACGTTGGCTACTCCGGTCACAACTGCTTTTATCTTTCATGCATTCGTGAAATGGAATGCATCAATCACATTTACATATTCTCATTTAATCAAATTCGCATATCATCGAACCTTAGTCCGAAATTCAACATTAAAGTTGAAAATTCACATTTTCATTCATATGCAAATGCACATTAATAACACATTTATCATCGGACCTTGGCCCAGTATTTAACAATCAATTTATGTATACTTATTTTAATCAAATTCACATACAAGTAACACTTCAATATCTCATTCATATATCACAATGATTATACTTTCATTGTCCAGAATTCAACAATCAAATCACATTCATAATCATTCAATTTGATTCAGTAATTTGAAAGTTATACTTCAAATATTGTCGGACTATTCTCATTCTAGTACAGTATATTATACACAATTTCATCCAAAAATTGAACATTTTAGAGGCTGAATCAGAATTTGAGCTCTTCATATAATTTGTAAGCCTATGACTCTATTTTAGTCCACATTAATAATCATCTTATTTGGAATCCTACAAATCTAATTATAATAAAAATACTGAAGTATGTTTAGGAAAATATTCCTATTTACACTGTTCCAACAGATTCTCACAATTTCATTTAATCAATATTTTTCAAATAAATTTATAATGTTATAAATTTTTTTTGGAGAGATAGAATAATGTGTTAGGAATCTATTGGCTTAATAATGAAGTCATTTGGAGGTCTAGAGAAGAAGTTATAGTCGAAAGAAGCAAGATTATTCAGTTTCCAAATTTCTCTCGGGTGCTTAGATCAAAATCAAGTCATGGTTACTATTGGAGGGCACAGTAACTTGATGGGACAATTAAACATCAGCCATTGCAATTAAACTCATGGGGGTTAGGGAGAAAACTCATAGGCATGCCTGAGTCACAGGTGTGAAGGTGAGAAGTCATAGGTATGAGAGATAAAGACAAAAATTGGGTGAGAGCATACTAGTCAAACCGTCCACGTTTATCACTCAATCTCTATCAATTCAATTTAGATGGCTATGATTTTTTGAGAGAGGTAGAGCAATGTCTTACGAGTCCAATGGTCCAATGGTCTAAGCCTCATGTCATTTTGAGATTGGATGAAGAAGATATAGCCAAAACACCAATGGTTGTTTATCTGCCTCTCAGCATTCCAAACTACAAGCACGATCACGATTTTCGCCATGAACCCTTCAAAGTTGCGATTGTACACAAGCACGATTGTGACATTCACCTAAAACCTTCAAAGTCGCTATCATGCATTTGCACGATAGCTAGTTTCACTTTGAAGCTGCAATCATGCAAAGGTACGATAGCGACTTTCACTTTTAAGCCTTCAAAGTCGCTATCGTCCATTTGCATGATTGCAA
>JAOSBK010048010.1:0-18286 GCA_027568895.1 Erythroxylum shatona
AAAAATTAGCCACACATAATACTAGTCTCTAACTAATAAAACTGAAATTAACAAATAAAAATGGAGTTCACTTCACTATTACCAAACAAGCCTCAACTCAAATAATACCCACGCCGTCTACTGTTGTCTGCTGCTTCCCCTTTAATGTTAAAAGAATTAATCCCAAGTTGCCGCCTGTTACTTTCAATCTGCGTCAATCCACTGTTCTCCTCCAAAACACGTCTCTGCTTTCTATATGATGTCGCTGGTCTTCACTCTTGCTCCTGTAATGTCAAAAGAAATTAATCCTACCAAAAGCTACTCTCCTCTCCCAAGTTACAGCTTTCACTATCTTTTTGATTGTAATAAAATATGTATTCCTCTCAAGCTCTCTAGTTGCTGCTGTCCACTCTCCTTTGACGTGAAAGAATAAAAATCCCAAGTTTTTCTCTCCTCAAAGTTGCCGCCGGCCCCACTCACCTTTTGTTATCTCCCAGAATAGTCTTTCAAAGCTCTCCCTCTAAAAGTTGCCGTCAGCCACACTTTGTGATTCTCTCATCCCTAGGTTTTGTCCCTTCTCCTTAAATGACGTGGGCCCTCTTTTCTTTTTATTCCATGCAGCCCATCTCTTTAGTCCTCTTTCATGTCACGACTTTCTCTCTTGTTGCTCTCCGTAGGTGCAGCTCCCCAAAGCCAATTAATTTCCTCTTTTTATGCCACCTGTTGCCTCTAATTGACGCCACATCTTATTCATGCTCTCTGCTAAAATGCTCATTTAATTGGCTCCTCCATGATTTAATTTAAAACGCCCCTCCTACTGTGATTGCTATGCGTGAATTGCTGCCACCTGTAGCTATTGTTCCAAACGTAACTTCTCTGTGTGTTGAACCATTGATTTTTGCTCTCCTCAAATTAATACTTAATTGCTGTCCGTAGGTCCATAGCTGCTTGTCTTGCGTTGCTGTTTCCTTCGAGTCTTTATTTAATTTGCTCTTCTAATTTGCGCCGCACCACCTGTAGCTGTTGCCAATCGATTGGATAATTAAAATACCTCTAGCTTTCACTTCAAATTACATCACTTTGTATTTCGTCACCTAGAATATGCAAAGACACAAATTATCGTGAAAATACAAACAAAACATCACAAAAGTCTACCAAAAGAACATGAAACAAAAAGAATTAACGTGACAAAAATGCAAGTTATCAGCAGCATTCTGGCCATGGTTCCCTGCAGCAAGAGTGTTCCTCACAGGCTTCTCCAGCATCACTTCCATTACAGGTACCTTCTTCTTCTTTATCTCCAGTATTACCTATACACTCTGTTTTTCCTAATCATTCACCAGCCTAACTCATTTCTTCCTCATCTTCTCCTCTCCCAACAAACATTCCACCGACTCATCATTCTCTACCCCCTACTAATCAGCATCCGATGCAAACTCGTTCTAAAAGTGGCATCTTCAAACCAAAATTATATCACACCCCTCTCCACTCCTCACCCATCACCGAACCCACATCTGTTTCCATTGCTTTGCAGGATCCTCTTTGGAAGGCTGCTATGGATGCTGAAATGCATGCATTACACCAGAATCAGACCTGGTCTCTTGTTCCCTATACTTCTCAAATGAATGTTTTGGGCACTAAATGGGTTTTTCGAGTAAAGTATCACTCGGATGGCTCCTTTGACAAATTCAAAGCTCGCTTAGTGGCCAAAGGGTTTAACCAAAACCCTGGTATGGATTTTACCGAAACCTTCAGTCCAGTTGTAAAATCCTCTACAATCAAAGTAATCCTATCTCTTGCTGTCTCTTTTCGGTGGGACATACAGCAGCTTGACATCAATAATGCCTTCCTCAATGGATCACTACAGGATGAAGTTTACATTCATCAACCACAGGGGTTTGAGAATCCCACTTATCCTACACATGTTTGTCGTCTTTCAAAGGCTCTATACGGCCTCAAACAGGCTCCTCGAGCCTGGTTTTTCACACTCAAGCTGGCTCTTCAGGACTGGGGTTTTAAACCTTCCACATGTGACACATCATTGTTCTATCTTAATCAACACCATGTCAAGATCTATCTCCTCGTGTATGTTGATGACATCTTGGTTACTGGCACTGATCCCGCAGCTATACATGATCTCATTCATCGCCTACATCATCAGTTTGCTCTCAAGTCTCTTAGATCGCTACACTACTTTCTCGGTTTTGAAGTCCACCGCAACTCTACAGGTCTCTATCTCTCCCAACAAAAATACATTCAAGATCTACTTCTTAAGGCAAATATGAGTACCTGTAAGCCGTGTTCCACTCCTGTTTCCATTGGTCAGAAACTCTCGGCACATGATGGTCTTCCGATTGAAAATCCTTCTGTCTATTGCAGCATTGTTGGTAGTCTTCAATATCTCTGCAACAGTCGTCCTGATATCTATTATATTGTCAACAAACTCAGTCAATTTTTGACTAATCCTCTTCATTCTCATTGGATTGCCTTGAAGAGGGTTCTTCGATACTTACAAGGTACAGCTCACATGGCGCTTGTTTTTCGCCCCTCCTCATCTCCGTTAGAGGTCCATGCCTTTTCTGATTCTGACTGGGCCGGCTCCATTGACGATCGAAAATCCACCTCCGGCGGTTGTGTCTTTCTAGGGGGGAATCTCATCCATTGGAGCTCTAAAAAGCAGCATGTCGTTGCCCGCTCTAGTACAGAGGCCGAATATAGAGCTCTTTCAACGCTATCCACTGAAATACTTTGGCTCTTACCTTTTCTCTCTGAATTAGGCCAACATCCTACCATCTAGTGCGATAATAATGGAGCTCGAGCTTTGTCGCAAAATCCCGTGTATCACGCTCGAACGAAACACATTGAAATCGATGTGCACTTCATTCGTGACCACATTGCTGATAGAAGTCTAGAAATCAAATACGTCAGCGCTGAAGACCAAATCGCCGATCTGCTAACGAAACCGATGACTCTTGCCCGACACTCAGTTCTGTGTTCCAAACTAAATCTTTGGAGTCCACGCAGCTTGAGTTTGAGGGGGCATGTAAAGGAGCTTGAAAACAAAAACCCTTCTGATCCTGGATCACACTTAGGCCCGTCACATAATAATTAGCCCACAAAGACCAATTCACAGCAGCAAGGACAAAGGCACATTCTAGAAGAAGATCGTGTCTAACAAATCATCAGTACTGTCATTCTTTCTGTTGCAACAATATATAGAACATTCTAACGACAAAGCTGTATATAAATATACACACTGTACTCTGTAATTTCTCTTAGTGGAAAATACAAAAACACTTTCGAATACACTGTCTAAAACTTTCAGTATGGAACCCCAACAATTGTCCTCTTGATTAAGGTTGAACAAAGTTACATTAGTGATAGTGTTTCAAATGCAACAATAAAACAATAATTAGATTTTAAATTTAATTTGTTTTAATGGTGTAGATTAGTTATAAAATTAGTATAAAGCGAAGATTAAAAAATTGGAATAAAATTTAAAAAACAGATTAGTTTTTAATCATTGAAGACGCTAAAGCTTAATTTAATAAAAAGATTGTTAAATAAATAATTCAAACCGTTCGATTATTCAAGATGAGTTTTAGATTGATTTCTTATATTAGAGTTGAGCTTTAGGTCCAATCAACTCGAACTTATTATATTAATTTCGTCAAGTTAGATCAAATTTGCCACACATAATGTGGTATCGTGAAAACTAATAAATGAGATAGATTTCTTGATTTTGCATTGATGTATTTTCAACCTAACATCCCAATTTTGTATTAGTTCAAAGTATAGATTTGAAAATAGTTAGCTGAGAATTATATTATAGTCTTAATCTATAATTTATCTAACAATTTTAAGTTGGGTGAAAAAATTTATAAATGTAACTAATTAATAATCTTTTTCATAAAACTATAAATATAAATTTCATCTATTATTTTAAATCTTTCAAAGATGATTTAATGTTTGAAAAAGTTAAATCAATAAGATAAGAGGTTTAACATTTAAAAGATTCAACTGATATTATATTGTCATAAAACCAATTAAAGATTGAATAACAAAGACTCAGGGAAACTTTCCAGTTATGAATGATGCTTGGTTACAATTTCAATAAGTTCCAATTTCGATAAGTTTCAATATATTTGTCAAAGATTTTAAAATTTAATTGAAAAAACTATTAAATAAAAATTAATTGACTTATTTTGATTTATAAAAATTGATTAATTTATAAAATCAATCGATTAATTAATTAATTGATCAATTGTTTATGATAAGAATTGTCAAAGTAATTAAATCAGAAAATTAAAAACCGAAACAGAAAGTTCAAGATTTTCACTAATCGAACTAGTTGAATTTTTTAATCCTTGCTATTACTCGCAAAGCTATCACCGATGTGATTCTTTCCCATCAACACAAAAAGACACTAAAAGAAAAGAAAAAAGTATTGAAAGGAATCGATTGTCCTCATCCAATCATTGAAACTAATCAAAACAATTTAGCATCATCTCAATCTCTCCCCTTTAGCTTAAAGAGAAGCATTAAGAATTCAACGCAGCTAAGTTATATTTGGTTAGAGGTTTTATAATGGAATATAAGTGAAAAAATCGAAGAGGTAGTTGTTTGACAAACTTTTCAATTTGACCGTAGTTACTTGTAAGGTTCTGGCTGCAATTACTTGTAACTATATCTATCGGTTACTAGATATAAAGCAACTGTATCAGTAACTATTATTTTTTCAGTACGAACAAAAAAAGAAAAATAAATATGAAATTAAACAAATCAACACCAAAATTGGTAATGCAGTTCGACACACCTTACTTACGTCTACGGAATCCTCACCCAGCTTAATTCTTTCACTAACGATAATAGTTTTATACAAGGCTTTACTAAGTCGACACCACTCAACCCTTGACACCATCCTTTGCCCTTATTACCTGTGAAAGAATTTCACACCTAATAATACGGCTACCTCGTACTAATCTCAACAGAAGAATTTCTCAAACAATGTTTAATGATAACGAAACAAACTAAACAACTCAAGTGATTAAACAAAATTCAACATAAATGAAAACACTTGAGGAAAAAAAAGAACAACTTCCCAAAGTTTTCGGCTCTTCTGAAGATTATTTTAATAGTTGTTCACCAATGACACTAGCTACCCAATCTGCTACTGCCTTGAAATTTTCTGCACTCCACTGCCACATGATCTGCTCATTCACCAACAATAAGAACACACTAAAGACACAGACTAAGAGACACTCACGAGTCTTCATCAATTCAGTCTCTATGTGTGTAGTAATAATCAAATCACACACGACCCATCAGGTAAACACCCAACCAAAAACCTTCACCAGGTAAATAATGCTTCAAGTGCAAGAGCTAGGTCACGCTGGTATCAACCCACCTTCGGCTGTCTTCAATTTTCTTCACACCAAAAAATCCTCACCAAAACACTCACGTATTTTACTGCAAAAAAAACTTGGACAACACAGAGTGACCCACGCAATAAGACCAACTCTCCAGAAAATCATGCCCACATCCACCACATTACAAATCACATAATAACTCATGTATGTCCCTCAAAAAATAGTCACGTAGCAATAAAAATTCAAGACATTAAAACCTTCACTCACACCATCCAATATTTCACATGCAAGCTTCCAACACCAAGAACTTCCCATCACTCCATATGGCACAAGACACACATATTTCAACCAAAAATCAATCAACCGTGTATCACCATAAACCCAAAAACCATTAAAAAAAAAGTTCAGCTATTTTCCACAAAAAATGCAGTTGACGTCACATCAAAGAGACCAACCCTTGTCGTCAATTGAAATACCCAAGATGCACACCATCAAGAACCTCAATATTACACGCAAATCCTTTGTTGCCTATCCACAATGTGCCACAATTTGCCAGATAATAGACTTCAATTTAGTGTAGGATTCTTTCTCAAGTATAAGTGTGCCAACTATATCTATTTAAATCTAAGTCTAATTAATATCTTATATATCCAATTAATTAATAAATGTCAAAACTAAGATAAGTAGTCATGTATCATATATGTAATAGTAAAATTATTTCATCGTTTTGGAGGAGGTTTTATAATGGAATGGAATAGAATGGGATGAAAGATGAGGGTTTCATATTACATCTCATTCTATCCTAAATAATAAAAATAAAAAACCTCTAATTTGAGGGTTTAGGATGTAATGTAAAATGATAAACAACTTTACACTATAAATTCTCCCACACCTGAAGCATTGCTTGTCCTTAAGTAATAAATCAAACGCTTCACTCAAATAATTCCGTTCAAGAGTTACTCATATAATTCATCAATGCTTTCAATCCAAGACTCACATGCAAGTACACAGTCAGTAAAATAGTAACTCAAGATGCATAATATCTGGCATTTAAGCCATTTTGCATTTGTTATCACATAAACCAGTCAAGGATGCTCAGAACGACACAAATATGGATGAAAAGAAACAATATAAGTAGAGATATGGGTAATACTAGTTTGATAAGTCATCTAACTTTTCGATGCGAAGGTGAACATTTTATGGTGAACACCCCTCGGCTACTTCGTTAGATCACCATTTCAAATGACAAAATGCACCACTTATAACTTCATTGAAGCCAATAGAGTGTAGATTACCCAATATATAACAACTCAAAAATGAAACAACAACGATGCTTCTTATTTAATTACATAAGGCAAAGACACTTTTGATCAATAATGCAAAAACAAAGATAGTTATCTCTTCTTCTTTTTAGTTTTTTTTTTCTTTTTTTGGTTTTTTCTTTTTTCTTTTTTCTTTTTTTTCGACACTACATTCTAAGCATCCCATTCCACATGCATATGACAAGCTATACAAAATGTTCTTAAATACCAAACATCATAAACAAGAGTCACTAAACACATTCAAGGCACACATAGGAAAAAGAAAAACAAAAAACTTGAAGTTAGCATCATTTCAAGAGTCAATCAAAGTTCCTTAAATGAAAAGCATCAACATCAATTCCTGTACCACAATTAACTATTAACTAAAGACTGAAATCATTCAAGTTACTACATTCTTATCATCACCATCAAACTAACAACAATCCAAGTGTGTAGAAATTTCACACTTGCCCCACCCCCACACCTAGAATGGGCATTGTCCCCAATGTCCAAAAATAATAAAAACACAAAAGAGGGATGGGAATAGAAGTACTCCCTTAGATTGAAGACGCCATTTGTAGCTTTGAAATGAATGACTATAGCTTTGAAAACACATATAACAGTGTTGAAGTAAAAGATTGCAGCTTCCTTTTCAAATGCCTACAACCAAAACAAACCGAAGAAAACAAGTAAAACACTCAAAGTAAACACTCAATAGATATGCAAAAAAGAGAAAAACACACAAAAGAAAAGGATACGGATGAGGTGCCTCCCATCAAGGGCTTATTTAAGGTCATAAGCTAGACCTTTGGCATATACACATAAAAGAAAAGGATACGAATGAGGTGCCTCCCATCAAGGGCTTATTTAAGGTCATAAGCTAGACCTTTGGCATATGTACATCATCTATTATCGAATGGATGCATGAGTCCAATGTTCATAAACCGCAAGTGCACAGTTTTTGAAGTGAGTAATAAATCGGTAAAAACCGAGTCGTGTTTACAGGGATTACGAGAAAGTTTAATTCTACGCTAGCTAACGGTATTTGAAATCAGGTTGGATGAAATTTTGGAAAATTAAAATTAATGTAAAGAAATTTTTTAAATTTTAAAACAAAAGTAACTTAAATAAATTTCTAAACAACTACCCATTTCAATGTGACCAAAATAACTATGAATATGACAAATTTGTGTAGTAACTAATTAAGAAAAGATTGCAACAATTGACTTAATTAAAAGTATTAAATTTAATGGGGAATGACTTTCTCTTAGGGAATGACATTTTATCAACCTTAATATTGAATTAGCTATCCACCACAACTAAAATATCCTAACCTTGTAGGTGAATTTTAAGAGTAATTAATCCCCTTTTTCCAAAGATGGATTAATTTATCCACTCTAGACGTTACTTAGTAATCCCTTACTTAAGTTTTTCCTAGAGTTTCTTAAGTTCCAAAAGTTCAATTTTCACCTCCTAAGTTTCTTGGGTCTCCCAACTCACAAGAAAATCCTACTCGAAATTTCCTTCAATCTTCTAGCAAAAACTCCCTTTTTCCAAAGGCGAATTTATACCAAGGTAATTTCCAATAATCCAAAGGAATAACAAATAAATCCAAGAAAAAATCAACAAGTAAATAAATTTTCAGTCATAGATTCTAGCAAAATTCAATATTAAAGCATCACCAAGATATCAAATCCCTAAGAGAAATTAAAGTTTTAGCCACAAATCATCATGCCAAACAATCCCCAAGCATAAAGCCTAAATAAACTCATGACAGAATCAGTTAAAAATAAAGAACAAAGCTCTCCAAACTCCTTTGCGTGGTTCCTTCTGCGGTGGTGAATGTTACGTGGAAGTTTATATCCGAAAGTGGACGCTGCTTTGTGAGTGAGGATATCTTGCTTTAGTGGAGATTGCAACTGTTTTGGGAGTGTTGAAGATTGGAGAAGAAAAATCAAGGCTTGCGGCTTTGGCTCATAGATGGAGGCTATGTTGAAGATGTGGAAGATTGGAAAGGAAAATCAAAGCTTGCGTCTAAAGAGGCTGGAGAGAAAATGATAAGTGTGGCATGGAGAGGAATTATGTGCGTTGGTGAAGTGGTGAAGAAGTGAAGGTTGGAGAGCTTGTACGTTGGTGAAGTGGTGAATTTAGGCTGGAGCTTTGAAGTTTTAAAAAAATAAATCAAGTCTTGCGTTAATGAGTAGCAAGGTTGGAGAGCAATTTGCGTGAATATAGGTTGCTGAATGCAAGGTTGGAGAGCTGGTGGTGTAGGTAAGTGAAGGTGCGTTGGGTTGAGAGATGAGAGAGTTGCTGGAGAAAAATGATTGGAGGCTTCTTGATTTAGTGGAAGGCAGCTTGGTGGAATGGAATGTGGGGGCTTGAGAATGGGTTTGTGCGTTGATGGAGAGGATGGATAATTGTTTTGGTGAGTGGAGGTATGGAGGACAGAAATAATTAAAGGTGGGGGCTGGGTAATAAAGTAGGGTTGTCTTTATTGAATGATAAGAGTATGGAGCTCAAGTGCATGGGAGTAGCTGGCTGCATGCTTAAGGGAATGGAGTGTGGGGTACAAAGAGACAACCTATTGTTGGAGTTGCGTTGGTGAGGGCTGATTGGTGGAGGCTGCTCTTAGTTGTTGAAATGGTGCTAGTTGGCATGGGTAGAGGTCAATTTCGACAGTGCATAAAAATTAAATGGTAATGATGTAGGAGCTCAAATTTTATCAGTATCTTTGTCTTTGAGTTAGCTTCAATATGAGACTTGAATCACGAGATTTCGCCATTTGAGTCAAAAGTTATGGTCAAAACATCATCGAAAGATCATTTTGATGATCCAAAATCTGACGCAAATTTTAAGAATTTATTTCTCCTAAATTTCAGCTCAGAAAAATCTGCAATTAGTCTCAAAAAATCCGCCAGAAACCCAAAAATAGTGCAATTTGAGTCTATTGGTTTCATTTATGCACTTTAAGTCAACGAACCTCGATTAATGCTAAAACATGATAAACCAACTATAGATGAACATAAAATGAATATAAACGACTCTAAATTAAGTCATAAACATATATGAAAATATGAGTGTATCATCCAACAGGAAGCATGCTTAAACTTCATCAGGAGCCTGGAGAACCTTCCCTTGAAGTAGGCTCTTTATTAGCATGATGCCTCGAGGCTTCTGAGGAGTGGAACTTTATCGTTCACCATTATACTCTAATGTCTACTAGTCTTTTCGGGCATCGCCCTTCTCATACTAGGATGGTCTTCGTAAGAGTATCGCCAATGGGTGTGGAGATTAGAGATCCTGCTTGTCACCTTCGATCTTTAGCTCGCTCGCTCATAGCTCTCCTAAAAACTGCACTTCTCGCTGCTCTTCCTATTCTTCTTCTTCTTTAACCTGTAAACAACTAGGAAAAGTAAACAAAATTTGGTTAACAATAACATAAACTGCATCGCTTACCTTAAGAGGTTGCACATCCTCCATCTTTTCTTGAACTATAACCTTAAGAGGTTGCACAACTCCTCAGCATCACTCTCCTATTGGCTAAGAACACTTGTAGACACTCAAGCTTCCATGGTCCCTACCACGTCTGATAAGTGGCTCAATTGATCTTCCAAGCTCTTCAAGCTACTCTTCGTTTCCTGCAGGAATTGAAGAGTGCTCATCTCTAAACTTATTACGATCTCCTTTAAAGACATCTTATCAGCTTGTGGTGGTGATGGTGGAGGTGGAGGCTCTGGCTGGAAGTAAGACTATTCTTGATAGTAGCTCGATAGAGAAGCAAACCTATACTGTGTATCCTGCAAAACAAGACATGTATAAAAAGAATAACCAAAAAAATGAGCAAACTTCTACCTTAGCTTGTGGGTCATCCCTTGGTACTTGCGCTAAAGGTGTGAAATCCACCACTTGATGCTCAAACTTGGAAGTAGAAATAGATGGAAACTCATCATCATAATAAGGATAATACGAAAAATCATAATCAAAAGCATACTGACGGTGAGCCATGCAGTTAAAAGATTGAAAAATTAAAAAAAGTTGTGAAACTAAAACAAATAGAAGACAAGGTAACCAAGAGCAACAAAACCAAAAACAAAAACAAAAACTTCACTAAAAAAAGTCAAGAAATTCCCTGATAACAATGCCAAAATTGGTACTACTGTCACCTACAACCAAATTAATAACAACTCTAACAATGGAAAAATGTAGTTAGTGAAGAGTTGAGATCGTTTCCACGATAAATTTTTAACGGTAAAGGTGTACGAGTTTAAAGCTAAAACAAATGGGGGATATGGTTCACGTAAATTTGAGAGATTAAAAATAGCTGAAATTTGAAAATTAACAAAAATAATCAGATCTGGAAATTCAATAAACAAACCTTAGTTTCAGGTCACCGACGTTATCACACTAATATAGATCCTCGATATAAAATTCAGTCCACTAACAAACATTCATTGGGTGATGTTTTCTATTAAGATTAAATGAATAGAAACATGTATTCTAAACATTCTTATTAGTCAACAACTTAGATCTGATCTTAAATTTAATTGATTAATAGCTTTAAGAATTAAGAAACCAATGAACAAGACAACATATGTACTACATGAATTTAATCAAGTTAAGTATCTTTTTAGAATTTCCAAACTCTAACATAAAGATAGTAAATTGCCACTTTAGATTAGCAAAACTGAACATCAAATCCTACTAATTTAGCTATTAAACAAATCAAGTCCTAGTTGTGCACCCTAGAAATCAACCAATTCAATCATAAAAAGCAATTCGGAAGACACTCAATATTCATAAATGAAATGAACTTTATTTGTAAATCTCACACATACTAGATGATAACGTAGTTCCCTTCAACCAAGAAGAAAGATTTAGTTACTTATAACAAAAGTGAAAACCAAAAAAGAAATAGCAAAATAAAAAGTCTCCATTCCTGATCTTTTCTAAAAAAATATGAAAAGTTCTAGAAAAATACTTCAGAAAATGTAAACTCCCTATATTGCATAATGTGAACTATCAAAATGTCTTCTATTATGCTTTTCAATGTCCTCTCTCTTTCTTCATTTTCATTATCTTCAATAGATATCCTCCCCTCATATTCAGATCCCCGTCAGTAAGACAACAATTTGATTCTTAAGATAATGAAGATCTTAGATGGATCAAATCTGATTTCAAAACATATTTTGCCAACATTCTTTTTCTTTATACGTAACCACGCTTAGTTAATTATTTTTTTGCCAGTCTAAGAATTCGAATAATAATTTCTTTTGATTCAATTTCATCTTTCAAGTATTAAAAATCATTTGAGAACAATTAAGAAACAAGTCCATTTATTTTGAATAATAATTTCAACACATTAAAGAAATTTATATACAAAATTAGGACAAAAATGACATCTTAAAAAATTCCCCCACACCAGACCTTTGCTCACCCTCGAGCAAATATACCAAACCACTACACTCTATCCATTCTTCCTTCATAAGATTAAGTGCACAGAATCTGCTACACTTGGGCCAGTAAGACTTAGGTTGCAACATACATTATAATCAGTTTTTACCGATAAAAATAAACAAAGTCAAATTAAGACATTCCTATTTAAAAGAAAATATGAAACTAAGGTGAATTCCTCTCTAACACTCAAGTGTTTAAGGTTAAAGTGTTTCTCTTAAATCTCCCTCTAACAGATTGCACTACCATAGGCTTACAAATTCACCAGTTATCATTCATTCGAATTATATGAGCTCATAAATCAGAAGGATTTTATTATGGTTTATAATGGGGCTAGGTTCAAAGGTAAGGTAAAAATGACAAAAGGTTAATCACAAGCATTCATAAAGTGCCAAGTAAAAGGGAAAATTAAATTCAAATTATGAGGTAAACATATGAAAACAAAGGATTACAACTACTCATTACTAACTAATGCTACTATACTTTATTCTTTTTCTTTTTCCTTTTTTTTTTCTTTTTTACTTGAATAATGCTAAAAACAAGGGAAAACAATAAAAATAAGAGAAAATAATAGCAGCATGTTTTAACAAACATATGAGTAGAATTACTTATAAAAATATCTCAGAATATAATACAGAACAAAAGTTCCAAAATTAAATGCTTACTCAGCACTTCATTCAACTTGTGATAGGGTAAGGCTAAAGGGGTTTCTGGGTTTCAATGTAAGGTGATTAATTAAAAAACAAACAGGGTTAAAAACTCAAAAGGGTTTGCAAGGGAAAAATGACTCCATAGGTCATTTAAGCTAAGGGGTTTAAAACAAAGAAGGCCTTAATCATTTCTGTAAACCATATAGTAAAACAAATACAATCTAGTTCAGTGTAAGTTTTGAAGACAAGCATGATTAGAGGAGCATTACACAGTACAAGAAAATAGAATGACATAAAGATGATGTCATTAAGGCTCAAATTTTCTCATAGGTTTAATTCAAGAATTCACCTTAATTCCACATATTACTTAATCACTTAAATGTCAAACTTTGACTAAGTGCACAAGATCGATTATCGCAATTAATCTGCATGATTCACTTTAGACTCACATAGCCCAATTTAATTTCATGCACACAATCTCATCTACACTAATATGACAAAGCTTCATGGCTTAACACATAACACAAGTATGCAAAAACAAAAAAAATCAAAGAAAGGCAAATCACATAGTCACACACATGTACTCCATATCCTCCCTTTTTTTTCCGATACTACATTCTAAGCATCCCATTCCACATTCATATGACAAGCTATACAAAATGCACTTAAATACCAAACATCGTACACAATAGTCACCAAACACATGTAAGGCACACAAAGCAAAAAGAAAAACAAATAACTTTAAAGTTAGCATCATTTCAAGAGTCAATCAAAGTTCCTCAAATCAAAAGCATCAACATCAATTCCTGTACCATAATTAACTATTAACTAAAGATCAAAATCATTCAAGTTACTACATTCTTATTATCACCATTAAGCTCACAACAATCCAAGTGTGCAAAAATTTCACACTTGCCCCACCCCCACTCTTTCCTTACATTATTTAAGATATTAATGTTGAACATTAGAACCTTTAGGCATCCAAAGGGAGCCAAGGTCTCATCAAGATTCAAATTATGTGTTTAGCCAATTATTATGATGATAATTAAGATGAAAGTTCTAATATTTAAGCAATTGCTCACTATAGAGAATTTTGTAGAATTTTCTCATTAAATCACTATTCCAAATAGTAGCATGATTGTAATATGGTGATATGGTGTAAGATACTTAAATGATTAACTTAATGCAAGTAGGAGACTATTGGTTAATGCCCTACATCCAATCAGTTGATTATAGTTTATTGGCAATTATTTAAAGGCACTTTTATCTTACACGTACTTAGATGTATATTATAAAGTCCGTGACATAAATATAGATTGCAAATAAAATTATAATGAGATTATAATTATCATATTCATATTGCATTTATATATCATCGTTAAATTGTTCTTAGTCATTGTTCTATTAAGACTAGATATTAATAAATCGTAAAAGACTAGCACATATTATGTTTTTCCTTGTAAATGAAGTAATCATTCTCATAGACTAAATTATGGAGATACTTTAAATAAATATATAGGTGCTTGTTAGAGAATAAAATCACTTAATTGACCCCATATGAGAAATTCATACGGAAGATTACTTGTATTTCAATGAAAATTTTCATTGTGATGATTATATAAGTGATCTTTTAACTTAATATCTCTAAAATTATCTTGTATAGAAATTGTTATATTTTGTAAATACTTATAACCTATACTAGTTAAGGATAACTCGGTCGGTAGTCATTGGAGGTAGCATGAGCTATAGGAAGATAGTTTGAGTGATTAATATAGGATTCATCACCTAAAAGTAACTAGGAATAAGGTTTTACTATTCTCGATTAGTATTAATTCAAGAAATTCTTGGCCAAAATAGTTAATGTCTTTAATTGAATCAATAGCTAATAGCGAAGAAGTAATAGGATTGGACTCAAAATAAAGTAGGCATTAATTTCATACTCTATATATAATCAAAATATTGTATGATTAAAAGATTAAATCATAAAAAAAAATCATGCATGAAAGATTACTCAAAACCACTTTATAATTCTTAAATATTTAGGTGGTCATTATATGATGCTAGATGTCAATCTTGATCTATAGATATAAATTGTTTAATTAGATAATTAAAAATAAATTAAAAAATTTAATTTATCTAATCCTAAATATGATTTAAGATTATAATTTATGTCCATTGTCAATATATTTTGGAACTTAATGAGCCATACACAAAGAATTGGTTGAAGAGAGACGATATTTTAATCAAACTGGACTTAAGAAACTTTATAATTAAATATGAGATATTTAATAAATAAAGATCAATATGAGATATTGGATCTTATTTGGGCATATTATTATTTAATTAGAATTATTTATAATTCTAACTAAAGTTTAATTAAAATTATAGAATTTAATTTCAATTAAATTATTAAAATGTCTATAACTTATTATAAATAACTTAAGTGCTAATAGAGCTAGCACTTCTTTCTTAACTCTCTCTATAATAGTTGCTGAGTTCTCTTAATTCATCAGTGAATATCGTTAGAGGTCGGATATTTGTACGACTATTGTAGTTGAAATGAGTAAGTTTCAGAATAGTTTGAAGGATACGACAAAAAAGAATAAGAATAAGGTACGAATTACGATTCATGCTTTATTATAATTTATTGTTAATCATTTTATAGAATTCAAGTTATCTTCACTTTCAGAAGATCAAATACAAGAGCATTTCATAATTATGCTACTAGTTGCAAGATCAGTGTTAAGTTGTCATTTTGTGCTCATTTTGTATATAAATCTCTTTAATGTGTTGAAAGTATTATTCAAAATTAATGGAATTATTTTTTAATTGTTCTCAGATGATTTTCAATACTTGAGAGATAAAATTGAATCAAAAAGATGCAAGGAAAGTAAAGATTAGTTGAATCTTTAGACTGGTAGAAAAATAATTGACTAAGTGTAGGCATGTGCAAGGACAAAGAATGCCTGCAAAATCTATTTTGAAATCAAATTTGATTCATCTAAGATCTTCATGATCTTGAAATTCAAATTGTTACCTTATTGATGGAGATTTGCAACCTGAATATGAGGAAAGGAATATCTGTTGAAGATAACAAAAAAAAGAGGGAAGAGAAGAAAATCGAAAAGCATAAAAGAGGAGATATTTTTACTATTCACGTTATGCAAGATAGGAAGTTTTACATTTTTCTGCAGTAGTTTCTCTAGGAGTTTTTGGATTTTCTAGGAAAAGACCAGGGATGGAAACTTTGTATTTTGTTATTTTTTTGTTGATTTTCACTTTCATTATGAGTAGCTAAATCTTTCTTTTTGGTTGAAGGGAACCGCGTTATCATCAATTATGTGTGAGATTTCTAATTAAAGTTTATTTAATTGATGAATATTGAGTGTCATCTGAATTGCTTTTTATGATTGAATTAGTTTATTTCTAGGGTACACAACTAGGAACTGATTTGTTTAATAGCCAAAATAGTAGGATTTGACGTTCAGTTTTGCTAATTAAAAGTGACAATTAGGATTACCATCTTTACATTAAAGTTTGAAATTCTAAGAAGATACTAAACTTGATTAAATGCATGTCATACATGAGTTGTCTTTTTCATTGGTTTCTTAGTTCTTAAAGTTATTAATCAATTAAACTTAAGATCATATCTACGTTGTTGACTAATAAGAGTGTTTAAAATACATGTTTCTATTCATTTAATCTTCAGAGAAAACATCCCCCAATAAATGTTTGTTAGTGGACTGAATTTTATATCAATGATCCATATTAGTGTGATAATTTCGGTGACCCGAAACCAAGGTTTGTCTACTGAGTTTTTAGATCTGATTATTTTTGTTATTTTTAATTTCTTAAATTTACGTGACTTAAAATCCTCCCATTTGCTTTAGTTTTAAACTCGTATAATCTTTACCGTTAAAATTCCTCATGGGAACGATCTCAACTCTTCACTAACTACATTTTTCATTGCTAGAGTTTGTATTAATTTGGTTGCGGGGGACAATAGTACCAAATTTTGGTGCCATTGTTGGGGAATTTCTCAATGGTATATATAAGTTACACGAGTAGACAAAACAACTCAACTGCTATTTGACTCAGAGATCGAGAAGGCAACCAAAATGTTATGGAAATAGATGAAACAATAGCAACAAGTGTAGAAAATGGAACAGATGGCAGCAAACCGCACTTTTGGTGAGCTAGCTGCACCCATGGATGCTCAACAACTCCACTACATCAACTTCCAAATTTAGGTGACAACAATACTTTTGAATTAAAATCTAGGATGATCCATTTATTACCTATTTTCAGAGGTCTACCGGGAGAGGATCCTTATAAACATTTGAAGGAATTTGACTTGGTTTGCATAGGAATGAAGCCAACGAATGTGATGGAAAAGCAAATTAATCTAGGAGCCTTCCATTTTCTCTTAAAGATGATGCTCAAGATTGGTTGTACTATTCAGTCGGAGAAAATGTGCAAACATGGGCTAAAATAAAGAGGTTTTTCTTTAAGAAAAATTTTCTAGCATTAAGAGCAGCCAACATCTGGAAGGAAATTTGTGGCATTCGAAAACATACAAGAGAGACACTTTACAAATATTGGGAAAGATTCAAGAAACTTTGCGTTGGCTATCCCCATCACCAAATAATTGACCAGTTGTTGATTCAATACTTCTACAAAGGTCCTTTGCTCATAGATAGGAGTATGATTGATATTGCAAGTGGTGGAGCTTTAGTTGACGAAACATCGACAGTCATAAAGGATTTGATTGTGAATATGGCTTCCAATACATAACAATTTGAGATACGTGTTAGACATGGTTCAAACCATGTGAATGAAGTGATTGTGACATCATTGGAGAAAAGAATGGATGATCTTACATCTTTGGTGCTAAAAATTGTGGTTACAAAGAAATAAGAAGCAAAGGTATGTGGAATATGTTCGATGTTAAGACACACCACTAACATATGTTCGATTTTACAAGAAGAAAACACAGAACAAGTGAATGTCATAGGAGGTTTTGCTAGACCAAATCAGAGAAAATATGACCCATTCTCCAACATCTATAATCTGGGTTGGCGCGACCATCTGAATTTATGTTATAGCAATCCTCAAGCATAACAAGCTACCACGAATTTCTAGCAATTTAGACAACCATATGTTCCTCGACAACATCAACACATAACATCTAATTCTGAAGGTAAGTCTTTCTTGTAAGATATAGTTCAATCTTTAGATACTAACACCTTCATATTTTAGCAGGATACTTGTTGGGTCCGTGTTTTGCGTACCCAGGCTAATTCATCATCGGCCCGGCGTACTTCAAGGTTGCACGCGACCCACTCACTAATTGGTATTGTCCTCTTTGGTTGGGATTCGAACACCCAACCTTAAGGTTTTGTTGTTATCTAGCAACACACCTCTTACTCCCGGGTACGCAAAACATGGACCCAACATTCGCCTTTTAATGTTGGGTCCGTGTTTTGCGTACCCGGGCTAACTCATCATCGGCCCGGCGTACTTCAAGGTTACACGC
>JAOSBK010048058.1:0-18273 GCA_027568895.1 Erythroxylum shatona
AGCTATTAAACAGTCTGTTCCATGGCATTAGCAAATTCCAGTGATTCTCTTTTTCACTGCATTAGGTAAAAAAGAAGCGAGATAGTTCCCCTACGAAATATTTCGGACAGCTATGAATACCATTAGCAAGTCCTTGATGAAATGGGAGGCTTGAAAGATATGAATAGAAAGATATGTTTCTGAAGAAGGGTTCTGACCTTATTCTGCGTTATGAGATTGGTCATGCTCAATAAAATCTAGTGCCTTTTCCCTGGAGACAACGTCAACTCGGCTAACCCTGTTCTTATGGGTCACACCATATATCTTGTCAGCAACTTTAACAAGCTCTGGTCGAAATGTCGTTGTTATGAATTGTGTATTTGCCAGGTCAGCTAGGCGACGAATCATATCTAGAAGTGGTCAAGGATCTTCACCAAGATATATCTCAATTGAAGAAAGCAAAAACAACGAGCAATGTAGAGAACATCAGAAAATAATCGTTAGCTGGAAACAAAGTTGAAAACTGAATGTCGAACAACATGCGGTTGAAAACTGAATGTCTAACCACATGCGAACTATCTCTTAATTCAAAGGTCAAGCCAATTCTTGTCTCACTAGCATCCGCAAAAGCCACATTATATTGTGGCATGTGGAAATAAAAATTAAGAGGTTGCAAGCATGAGTTAGATTCTATGTCCACATCAAGTACATTCTCAACAATATCGTGTTGAAACAAGTGCCGAGAATGTCCTTGACATGCCAGAGTGTTCCTATTTCTGTAAATGTCCCAAGTCAAATGATACAAAACCTGCAATAGCACGTGTTTGACAACCATATCTATGATGGTTTTAAGAACATACCCTTTTCAAAAGGGAGTCTAAGATAAAATTTAAAATAGCATTTCAATATAAGCAACCAGAGCCTAGGGCTTTAGTTCTTTAGCAAAGTGAGAGGAGGAAGTGTTTGACTCTAGCACCTTGCCGCTGGCTTGCAAAAGCACAGCGGCATCTTTGGTTTGAGATACCCCTTCTTTGATGAAAAATCTTCCCCCGGGGCCCCTAGTGGGTTTCAAGGGTATTTGCCCTTGATGTTCTTCAATTACACAGTTCTTACCAACGACAAAAGTCATTGTCAATAAATGACATCCTTTACGCTTATCCCTAAGCAACTCATAAGTATTGCCATGGCACGGATGTTTTCCCTTATCTCGCTTCAATATAATGTCATCATTCGCTTGGTCGCATTAACCTCTTGTATAAGAGATCAGAACTTTAATTGTTAGTTCAGTTATGCATGGCAAAAAGGAGCATTAGAGTGGTCTTAGCTCCTGAGTATTCCAAGAAAAGCATTGCAGAGCAAACCATTGAATATAAAGTTTGAATACGAAATATAAAAGTAATGAATAGGATACTTCCTACAGCAGTTCTGTATTGAGGGTCCAGTGCTGCATCAATCTCATCAAATAGGTAGAAGGGAGCAGGATCACATCGTTGAATAGCAAAGATCAATGTCAAGGCTACAACAGTTTTTTGTCCCCCTGAAAGTTGTTTCATAGATTGTGTTTCCCCTTGGCCTGTAAATGAAACCTAAATAGCACCAACAATTATAAGCAAGAGGTCTGAAATGAAAATCACTAAATGCTGACGGTACTATAGGTTCTCACCCTGACCCAAACTTTCAGTTCTTGCCAATTAAATCCACAATGAAGATGCACAAAAGAATAAAAATCATGCATTTTCCTAACAAGGAATCGAAGGCTTTGCATAACACGTTAACAAGGGAACTCATAAATATAACTTAGCCAGCACACATGCTGAAGAATTCAGTCACATGCCTCTATGCATGACAAGAATATACTAAAAGGTTATACAAAAATAAATCAACCAAAGAAACAAGAGGAAACACTTGCCTTCACTTTCACGCCTATATATTTCTCAACCCTACCCTCCAAATCTGCATCGCGAGGCCCATCTTCATCCTCATCATCAAGACCTTGATCACCATCCTGTGGAAATGCAAACAAATGCATCAGACAGCTTCACGTAAGTTCACTACTTTATTTCTTTTACACGCTGTAAAATCTTCGAAAGAGAAGGTTAATTAAAATGGGTGCATCAACTACAATATGAAACGATGAAATATGCATGGAATCTTTTAACTACCATTTCAGCAGGAAAATGGTGTGCATTAGAATTTGAAATTTATAACCACTAAACTTGATGGAAATCAAAATTAACCTCAATGAATGTGTAAAATGTTTAAAACTGAAGAATTGTTAAGTGTATTGTGTGAAACACAATCATATAGAGCCAAGAAGAACAAAGAGAGGAAGATCTTTTCTCAGTGTCATGATGGATAAAAGGTCTACTGGTTGACATAGAGTAAAATGACCCAAAATCCAGAAGCTAATCCAAAATCACCTACTTAATTGACAAGCCTAGATTTTATAGCCACTTTTTCTGCCTGAAGTCTGTGTAAACCAGAAATGAATTAACAAATATGAAGCAAGACCTACTCCCTCCCATCCTAGGAATAATCGAGGAGAATTTACTTCCAGTCACCAACACTGGCATAAAAAAAGTAAAAATGGATAAATGGCACAAATTGAGGCGTATGTTGATCCTCAAACACATATGAAATGGAATCAAGATGGACCAAGCTACTTAACACAATTAACATCACTACGGTAAAGGTATCAAACACAGAGTCAGAAGTCAATTATATGAGTCATACCCATTTGGGAACCAAGTAAGTTCCCTCGCATGCAATGATCTGGTGGCGCAATTAGTATAAAACACAAAACCAAGTTATGCATTAATATTAAGTGCATTATTATCTATTCTTTTTTGGCTATGAATAAAAAATACAGGTTTCATTAGTGGATATCAAATAAAACTTTATCCATCAACCAGTATGTGATGTGTTCAGCCGATCTCTAGCATTAGACAAAGACATTATTGACAGATAGTGGACCAGTTTCACTTGAATTTTGCACTAACCGCAAGATAAGTTTCTCAAAAGAGAAAAAGTACAATAAATCCAAGACAATCTCTAAACTGACTACAAAAGATGAATGAAACTATCAAATTATTTTCCATGTTTATAGGCAATAATCATTTCCATTGTGATGGAGAAAAAAGCTCCATAACCTAACCTTCTTCTTCATCATCACCAGATGACCGTGACCACCTTGCACAAGTTCAGAGAATACTTCTCGAAAGTGTCGAGCAACACCCTTGAATGTCCGCTCAATGGATTCATCCTTGCGCTGGTCTAAAACAGTTATAAGTTCTTTAATTTTCTGCAGCAAAACCAATTTGAACACAGAATTAGACTGCTCATATCATAACCCACTTTACCAACAATAAATAGTGCTCAGTGCATATAATACCTCATCACCAGCATCAAGCTCTGCTTGCCTTTTCTGAAGTTCTTCCCGTTGCTCCATGAAATTTACATACTGATCTAGTGCCTTCTTGTTAACATGGCTGAACTGTTGCAATTGTTCATTGCATTTATGAAGCATTTTATGTAACTCTTTGATATTCTTCCGCTTGTATCTGCCATTTAACATAATGTAAACCATATTAATTAGTCAGCAAAAAGGATGTGAAGAGCAGCATAAAAGTACCATAAAATAGCTGTATCAACAATGACAAAAAACATGCAAGTTATAAGATAATAAAAAAATGGCTCATTTATGAGAAGTTAAAATTCCCAGTAACAACAATTATCGGCATCCATTAAGGACACGGTCAAATCACTCATTATGTATCAAGAAGACGAAACAATGAAGAAGCTAAAGTTCAAGGGAAGCAATACGTTTCAAAAGCATCTGATGACAGTGGACCCAATTCCCTAATTTTGTTTGAGAACTCCTCTTGTTTGGCAAGAAGAATATTCCTTTTACTCAACAGCTGTTCCAGTTCTCTGGCTTCATCCTGGAGTGTACTTTCATAGTTGTCTTCCAAAGTCTAAATCACAAATTACAAATAAGCCTAAGCAACAGATGCAACCTCGAGCCAGAACATGTAATAGCCGTACCTTTAACTTTATCTTTTCATCTTTCAACTTCTTGAGTTGCTTCATTATATCATCTATACTGTTAGAAACTCCTAAAACACAATAATCCAATCAAAATCAAGGCCTTATTCATATTCAAATATTGCCATAATAGAAAATTTTGATCTCACTTTTGAGCTCTTGTGATGCAATTTCAACCAGCGACTTAGCATCCTTCAGTTCTTGCCTTTTCAATTCAGCTTCACCAAGAATTGTGTCAGTCTCTGTCGATGACATTATGGCTTCCAACTCCTGTTTTCGCCTTGTTAGGTTAGTTGCAAGGTTAGTCTCCAGCTCTGCTTTTCTAGTTTCAATCTATAATATTGGAGATTTGTCAGAGAAAAAAGGACTGCGCAAAAGAAACATCGAGTAGTGACTGCAACAAGGCTAAGTTCTATGACCTCAATGCGATCTGTCCTGCAGGAAATAAGCTTCTCTTTAAGATCTGTTATTTCAGGGTTCAGTCGAGATAGAAGATCTTTTTCCTCTGATGTTAAGTGATCAATGAGTTCTGTCCCCATCTCAGCCTCCTTCATGGCCATACTAGACTTTAACTGGTCTATTTGGCTTAGAACATCTGCAAGTGACTTCTCCTACAAAAGGGATGCAAAATAGTACAGATCTAGTCACAATGACAACAATTCCAATAATATATCAAAAATTTCTCCTTTTTCATTAGTATATGCATAAAGATTGCCAAAAGAATTTCTCCTAATACCTTATTTTCAAGAGCTTTTAAAATGAATTGCTTCTGCTTATTAGCATTAGCAATATCTTGCTTCAGTTGTTCCAATTCTGACTTATCATGAGCTCGCTTGGCATCAATTTTCTGCTGCTCTGTGACACGCTCAGTAATTTTTTGGTCTAACTGTGAGCTTAGTTAAGGCAAAGCATGAAATAAGGTACAGATAATCAATAATGCAATGTCCAAAAGAAGTCTTTGAGTGTTAGTAATATGTTCAATTCCAATAACAACTTAATTTAGTATTTACCAAAACTCGAATAAAAACTGAGAGAGCCTAACGAAATACTAACTGACCAAAAAAATAGTTCTATAATCACCAATATTTCCTATATTTAAACTAATAGCCCCAGTGGCAATGTGAATCAGAGTTCAGCCTGAGCAACAAAAAGCTCCAACATATAAGTAAAATAGAAGTGTGTGGAAATAAATTGCTCCCTTAGCATTCATATATTTTCTTATTACGGATAGCATTCATATATTTTCTTATTAAGGAGAGCCGCAACTGCAACTACATGAAATGGAACACTGACAATGCCATTCCTAGTAAAAACATAGCATACAAGTCAAGGAATCCTCAAAACCACAAATATCACATCATCCGTTAAATTATCACTGCTTTCTATTAGTGAGAAATGGCACTCATTAACCAAGGAAAGCCCACATACGTACTTCTCTTCACAAACACAAAAACAGTGGACTACCTAAAAGTTTCACCTCATCTCTAGAGACAATCACTTAAAGACATGACGTCAGTCTTTACCCATACAGAAGAAATCATTTACCAATCAAAAAGTTCCTCCCATTTCCTTAAAAAAAATGCATTAGGAAGCAAAAGTCTCCAACACAATATCTACCAACTTGAAATAGAAATGCATAACAAATGATGCTCCAATAAAGGCAGTCATTTTTTATTAGGGGACAGCTTAACAAGAATCAAGGTAATAACAATTTCCAATCAACATTAAAGAGATCCTCCATTATAAACTATTCTCCAATGGACCAAAATACCAAGATCCTCCATAATAAACTATTCTCCAATGGACCAAAATACCTTCATTCTGGAAATTATTGGAAAATTTGAAATTGGAGAAGGTTTTGTTCAAATATAGGGATGCTCGCAAAGTCAAGCTATTGTCCGTTCTCTTCATAAAATCAATATGAAGTACAACAGAAGGCCTGCTAAAATACGCAAACAGGAATATAAAGCAATTGCTGATCAATCATCATGATCTAAAAATAATAAATATCTGACTGACTAAATAAGGACGCCATCTCGGAAGGGAAAACTTCTCATAATAGCGTGTAGTCGATTACAAAGAATTACACACACAATTTGCATAAACGAAAATAGAAGTATTAATGACAAGATTTTAATTAGTTCTAAACGACGTTTTATAACAGGGTAAGAAATTTAAACTGGTTGTTGATCTGATCCTATTCAAGCAAAAAATTCGTTATATGGCTAGATAGAAAACATTTACAGAAATCAATATTCACTTTGATTAATAAATAAAACATTTAATTGTACCCACAAGAGAATGACAGGAAGAATATGTGGGCTAAGCTTCAAGTAGTTCGTATACAAGGAAGGACTCTATCTTTAACCCAAAACTTTAAGACATTGGCTTATGAGCCATTTATTATAAATATATAACTCTTAAACTTTGTCTATTCTGGATGTGGGACCTAATTATGCCTTTTAACAGGAACATCAGATAAATCAAAACAAAAGGTTCAAAAAAGCATAAGCAGAAAAGATGAGAAAAAAAGGATATCTTGTAGCATAGATCTAACTTTTTCCAGCTCTTCCTCCTTCATGTTAATAGATTTTGTATGTTGCATAATCATATTCATAAACTTGAGTTTTGAGCGCCGATGGTCATAAAATCCTACTGTCATTCCACCTTTCTTGCTTACTTGATCACCTAATATATTGTAAATTGTCAAGAGACCACACATGCAAAATCACATACATTGCATAAAAGTTAAATGTGAGATTTTAATGCCCACCTTCCAAAGTTATGCAGTCAAAGCCATCAGTTCGAGCAACTTTTGTGGCCACATCCAGATTTCGGCAAATCACAGTTCTAGCAAATACCTGGGGAAAATATAAGTTTCATTCTTATTCATGAACTCCAGGGAATCATTCCATATACATGCAATCATTAATACAAACAGAATTTTGTCTTATCATCAAGCTAATACTTCAAAAATAGTGCCTGCAAATGCTGGTGCTGGAAAGACGATCGAAAACAAAATATGATCCATGTAACAACACCCAGGAACAAGAGCATACTAGTGAAAACATCAATTGTATATCTCACATAAAATCACCTGCCGCATTTTGAATAATAACTAAATGACTGTAAGAACTAACCTGGGCAAATGCAGGGGTGAAAAATTTTCATCACAATCCAGCAACTCAATAATTAGACCAAAAACACCATCAGTTTTATACTCTCTACAAATCCTCCGAATTGAATTGAGTCCTCTTCTAACATCCTGATCGGAAAATAAGAGAAAATAGCCTAAGGAAAAAATAGAGATGAAATGGCAATATGCTAGGAAAATAAAATAATATAACTGCATATAGTAAGATATATGTAGGAATATATGCAGGAATATATGCATACATGGTAACTGTTATCTATACACTGACAAAAGCTACCAGTAGTAACCCTGCAACAAATATTCTAATAGGATGGAAGATTGACTTATGCTTTGGCAATGATTTAGGGCTTGTCCCTCTTAATAAAGTTAAATACAAATTTAATGATTATTAGTACTATTATAGATAATAAAAATATTGTTTTTACAAAATAAAATTTTTACAACAATAAAAATTTCGTTGAGTTGCGAGGCTTGAGGAGATTTAGTAGCACGTAGCTTTACTCCAAACAGGTGGAAAAACACCAACTAAGATTTTTATTTAACAAAAAAGTTATTAATAATTATCACTTAACTAGTTTTAAATAATAATAAAAATAGACACACTATACTTATTTCTAATTTCACCTTCAATTTCTAATTTCTTTTGTTTTATGTGATCTAACTAAAACTACACAAAAAAAGTCTAATATCAAATTTTTGTATCAACTTATTAATTCCGAAGCATATACTTTGATTACTACAGCTATGTGACTACGTCTGTCAACTGGACACTACAAAACGCATTCACTACAACTTATCAGAAAATTCGGTTCTTTTTTCTGTCATGCTAAAGTAGTAATAGAAGTGAATAAGCATACACTTGATACTCCTTTTGGTAGAATATATTCCTATTAGCTTTTACGAGATCAAATTTGTTTCTAAATTCTTTTTGTTGCTATATTTTGCCAATGCGAGGGAAGCAGAGGCGAGATAGGTTGACGTCAAATCAAGAGGTGGGGCAATAGACTCATATAAGTGTATGAATAAGATGGACTGGAATAGAATTAGAACAGTATAAATGATACTAGTGATTTTATTGATCTCACATAAATGTATGGATGAAATGAACTGAAACAAAATTAGAACAATACAAGTGGTAGAGGTGATTTCATTAGGGGCGATTGTGATATTTTGATAGCATGACTCCCGTCTTATCTATACTTTACTCATTTCTTCTTCTTTTTCTTTGTCTTGTAACGAATCAAATGTTTAAAATTAAAAGTACAAAATAATGTCGTTTTGTATCAAAAAGTCACACCTTGTGCTCTGGTTAACTCGGACCTGGCCTGTTAAATTCAGGTTGGGTCCAATTGAACCATATTAGTGAAAGAGCTTATCAATCTAAAAGATTGCATTATTTAGTCGCAGTAAAAATGGATAAAACTCTATCATGATTAGGGTTAAAGAGAAAAAAGGACCTATAATTATTATTTAAATAGAATCAGTCAATTAAATGATATCCAACTAAGTCTTTTGGTTTATTACAATGTCATATAATATTCCAAAAAGAACGGGATAAGATGTTGAAACATGACTGTTGGTGCACATTTAGTTTGTTTATTTGAAGATGTTGCTTTCCTATATTTTTTAGATAGCTGAATTGAGTTACAAGTTGAAGCCAATGTAGCTATTTAATATGCCTTTTTGAAATGTGATATATTTGTTGGTTTATGCCATACAATCAATCGATTTGGTTGTAGATTAGTGACAAATTATTTAAAGGCATTCTTTATCTTGTACATGTTTAGATGTATATGATAAAATTTATGGGATAATTATACATTGCAAATAAAATTATAATGAGATTATAATTATGAGATTCATATTGCATTTATATATTATTCCTAAATGTTCCTAGTTATTGTTCTATTAAGATTGGACATTAATAGAACGGAAAAAGACTAGCACACGTTTTGTTTTTTTTTTCTTTATGAAGAAAGTAGATGATCTCATAAGCTAAAGTATAAAGATACTTAAACAAATATGTGGGTGCTTGCTAGAGAACAAGTTCATTGGACAGACCCGATATGAGAAATCCTTTTGGAACATTACTTGTATATCTATAGAATTCTCATTGTAATGATTGTATAAGTGATTCTTTGACTTGAGGTCATCAAAGTTATCTTGCATAGGGATTGTTATGTTTTGATACTACTCGTGATCTATTTTATCAAAGGTCGTTAAACGGTAGTCATTGGATATAGCATGAACTATATGGAGATAGTTGAATGATCAAGATAGGATTCATCACCCTAAAGTAATTAGGGAGAATGTTCCGTTGTTCTCGATTAATATTGATTCGGGAAATCCTTGGCCAAGGTGGAATGATATTTTGTAAACAGTTTACAAATATCATTAATTGAATCAATAGCTAATGGCGGAGAACTAATATAATTGGACTCAAAATAGAGTAGACATTAATTCCATGCTCTATGTCTAATTGGAACATTGATTGATGAAAGGTTTGAATTATACAAAAAAAATCATGCAAGGAAAGATCAGTCAAAACCACTTTGACATTCCTAAATATTTGGGTGGATGTATTGCTAGACGCCAATCTTGATCTATGATAATAAATTGTTTAATTGAAAAATTAAAGATAAATTAAAAGGAAATTAAATTTATTTAATTCTAATTTTGAATTAGAATTATAATTTATAATCATTGCCAGCATATTTGAGAACCTAACGGGTCTCACATATAGAATGGGTTGGAGAGAGCAAAGTTGATTTAATCAAGTTAGACTTAATTATAAAGTTTGAGAAATTTTATGATTAAATATGAGATATTTAACAAATAAGAATCAATATAAGATATTGAATCTTATTTGGGCATAAATGGTATTTAATTAGAATTGTTTGTAATTCTAATTAAATTTTAAATGAAATTAATATTTAATTTCAATTAAATTTTAATTGAAATTAATATTTAATTTCAATTAAATTACTAAAATGTTCAAAGTTTATTATAAATAGGCTTGAGCTCTATGAAGCTAGCACTTCATGCTTAACCCTCTTTGTAAAAGTTATAGAGTTCTCTCAACCTATTCTATAGATACCGTTAAGGGCCGGACACTTGTGCGGATATGGTGGTTGAGATGGATCACTTTCGGAAACGGTTCGAGGGACGCAACAAAATTAAGATCAGGCTTTAGAATAAGGTACGAATTAAATTGCCACTTTATTATGATTCGTGTTAATCATTTTATAGAATTAAATAAATCTTGATTTTTGGGAAATCAAAAGTTACGAAAAAGTTTCGTGATTATTTCGCTGCAGTCGGGATCAGATTTCAACCTGGTTTTTCAACAGTTATATGTTGCGGGTGTGACATGTTAAGTCACACGCATGACACCTTTTCACGGGAGTGACTTTACATGTCATGCAAATGAAAGATATAATTTGCTTGAGGATTTGTGAGACAGTGCAAATTGATTTTTCAGATGTTTTCACTAAAGAATGATATTTGAGCAATAACTGAGTGACAATTTTTTTTGACATAAAAAACTTTTAATCCATATTTAATTTTCACTTCAAAAAATAAAATAAATATGCAAATAATTAATCAATTTTTTATATAATTAGTAAATAAACTTCTTTAGTTAATTGTGTAATTCTTTTAAATTTAAATATAATTTAATCAATTTTCTATCCAGTTAAGTTAAATTAATGGAATAATTAATACATTATTATTATTATTACTAATCACGACTGTTAATTAATTAGTGCATTTGTACATACTATATTATGTAGAGTATAATAACTATCAAATTTGATATGAATTAAAACAAATTAATAAATGTTTAAAGATGTTTTACATAAGACAACACAGTTCCATATTCTACAACTAAAAATTAGAGGTTAATGTCGATAAAGACATTAGTGGTGGAAGTACTATCCTGGACAAGATCCTAAAATATTGACATAATTTCAGCCTTCAAATAAAAATAAGCAAAGTTAATAGTAGTAACAAATTTTCCTTGATTTGCTACAGCTGATTTTCTAATCATAAACAACTGATTTTCTGATCATAGACATATCATCTGAACATAGAGATATCATCTTAACACAATTGGTTGTAGGAGCATTAGGATAAGGAATATGAAATAGACCACATGAAGAAACATGAGCCTTAAACCATTGTCCACCTGCTAGCAAAAATGAGCTCAAGTCATGATACTGATAAATAGAAAGCATCAAACATACACATTCTCAAAAAGAGCTAATCTAAATAATGGATACATTTTTTATTAAAAAATATATGAAGAATAGACCAATATCTGATTAATTTCCAAAATATAAACATCCTTGATATAACAAAAGAAAAGGAGAATAAATCAGTATACTTAACAACGACACAAATTTTGGTCAACTACTTGCAACACATATATGGAAGCCTTCTCCCAAACAAATCCAACGTTATTAAGAGTAAAGGTGTAACACTAAAACAAATGCAGATATATAGGAGAGAAGTTATTTCCAAATTAAAACCTAGTCTGAATCGATTTAGTCTAATAAACTATATTTAGCCCTAATATTTGTGATTAATTAAGCGACAAAAAATATCTACATCCAAATTCAATCAAAATAGAGTATACGTTTAAACCTAATTAATCCAAAATGCAACATATTAATTTCAAATATAATAAGTGAATCTACATCACTATTGGTATAGTTTGATATAGTAGACTATTTACAGCAGTCATATGATATGAACTGGGCAAACAAAAGGATCAAAGCTACTCATAGTGGTTATAAGATTATGGGAATAAGCGGTAGACATTAAGATTAGGGAAAAAACCAATTACATGTCATTATGCTATATTTAAGTCCGTAATATACTAACCTTATCTTGCTGATGAGTTGACACCCCCATTTCTAGATTTACTCTCCTCCCAGAGTTGTCATTCGTATCATTAAAGAATACGATAGATTAGATTCAAGCATACAAATTTAGAAAATTAGATTGAAATCCAATTCTCATTCCAAAAATTGAGTATACTTTCTGTCAAAATAGTGTAGTTGCTGTATCCTTATGAAGCAAAATAGAAAGTTACAAATTGGAAAGAGTTCCAAATATAGGTCCTATAGGCACCAAGGTAGAAACTAAAGGCACTGAAATCCATAAAAGAAAAACTAAAGCCATCCGAAGAGAGTGAGGAGTTCATACTGAGAAAAGACGGGTTAATAGTTTTTAGAGGCAGAGTCAGTGTGTCGAATGACCAGGGACTCAGGTGAGCTATCTTAGAAGAGGCTCACAATTCAGCTTATACTATGCATCTTGGTAGTACCAAGATGTATCGAACTCTTAGAGAGAGTTATTGGTGGTCAAGGATAAAGGGAGAGATAGCAGAGTTTGTGGCTAGATGCCTTCCTTGTCAATAGATTAGGGCAAAGCATCAGAAACCAGCAGGTATGTTACAATCTTTACCTATTCCGGAATAAAAGTGGGTGCATGTAACATTGAATTTTGTAGTTGGAGTATCTAGTACTTCGAAGGGTCATAATGCTATTTGGGTTATACTGGACAGATTGATGAAGTCTACACATTTTCTGCCTATCCACACAATTACTCATTGGAGAGATTGGCAAAGTTCTATATCGATTAGATTGTAAAGCTACATGGGGTTCTAGTTTCTATAATATCAGATAAGGATACGAGATTCACCTCATGATTATGGCTGAAATTCGAGAAATCTTTAAGGACTAAACGAAAGTTTAATACTGCCTTTCAACCCCAGATCGATGGTCAGTCAAAGAGGACCATTCAGAAACTGGAGGACATGCTAAAAGCCTGTCTGATGAAATTCTAAGGGAGTTGGGACTAGCACTTGCCTTTGATAGAGTTCGCTTATAACAATAGTTATTAGACAAGTATCAATATGCCACCATATGAAGCACTTTATGGGAGAAAGTGTAGGACACCTCTGTGTTAGGATGAGGTTCGTACAACCTCAAAGGAGCCGAATTGATAGAAGTCACCATTCAGAAGATAAAAATCATTTGAGAGAAGATAAAAGTTGCCTAGGATCATCAAAAGAGTTACACGAATAAGAGGCGACGACCGTTAGAGTTTGCAGTTAGTGATAGGATTTTTTTGCAAATATCACAATGGAAGGGTATCATCAAATTTCAGAGTCAAGGGAAGCTAAACCCTTGGTATATCAGACCTTTTCATATCCTAGAGCATGTCGGGAATGTGGTGTATCGGTTGGAATTGCCACCAAAATTAGATAGGATCCATAATGTGTTCCATGTCTCGATGCTTAAAAAGTACTTACCGGATCCATCTCATGTTTTGGAGACACCTCCAGTAGAACTGAGGGAAGACCTGAGTTTTGAAGTGAAATTAGTGCAGATTTTGGATCGACAAATAAAAAAATTATGCAACAAGTAGGTACCCACAGTTAAGGTTCTTTGGAAGAGCGATAAGGTCGAGGAGATAACATGGGAGCTTGAGGATACTATGAGGCATCAGTACCCCTATTTATTCATGTCCTCGACTTAGGAGTTTCCAGGACAAAACTCTTTTGAGGAGGGGAGGACTTGTAATGCTGAACTCTTTGAGCCCTTTTGTATTGGTCGGTACTTGGAGATGCTACTGTATATTGATATATACATGGTTGTGTATAAGTTCAAATATGTATTTAAGTTCTTTGGATATATAGTAATAATTTATAATATTATATGCCCTTACATGAACTTGGAGTTTATAGGTATGCGAAATTTTGGAGATTTTTTACATGTAAGTGTCTAAATGTGTAAAATTGAGTCCATTGGATGGATATGACCATGGTGGTTGAATTAGGGGTGATTGGACATGATTTATAGACTTATTGGACACTTATAAAGTTTAATTGTAAAAGTTGAAGTACATAAGGGCTTATTTGCAAATTGTCAAAAGTTAAAGGACTTAATAGTAATTTTTCAATTCTTGGAGGACCAATTTGTAATTTTATAAAGTTAAGGGACTTATAGTTTTCAAAAGTCTGGGGACCAAAATGAAAAAAAAACCTTTGGTGATTCCCAAATTTGGGGCTTAATTGCAAATTTAGGAAAGTTTGGAGGGTATAATGGTAATTTCACATAACTAAGGGCAATAAGGTAAATTTATCATGCTTGGTCATAGAAGAGTCAAATTCTAGACCCTCTTTATGTGTGTGGCCGTGCAACCCCTTCATTTGGAATTAAAACACGTTTTTATGTAACTAAAAGAGAGGAGAAAGAAGGAGAAGAGAGGAAGTTTTGGCCATCATCAAAATTCACCCTTCTTTTTTATTTTTCAACTCAAACCAAGGTGTTCTAAGCTAATTTGAGGTCAAGGAACTCAAATCTATCCTTAGATTTGAGAAATTCTCAAAGGATTGGAACATATCACCAAAGGAAGGTTTAGGTAAATTTTGTCTCATCTCTCTCTACATTAGGATTTTGAGTTTGGTGTTGAGATATGTTGTTCTCCATGCTTGATTATGCATGAAACATGGTTTAGATGAATCAAATATGTCATGGAGAGGATTCTTTAAGTCAAAATCGAAATTGTCCCCTTTAGGTGAAAGTTTGTGAATTTTTGAATATCTTTGAAATTGATGGTGTAAATGAATTCTATGGTATTAATTATACATGTATGATGTGAATTGATGATGAAGAATAAAGAAGATGTGAGTTAGTTAAGTTTAGGTCAAAAAAATGGAGAAGAGGTGGATTAATGTAATGAGTTGTACAAGTGATAAAATGAAGCTTAAAAGAAGGAAATTGGTTGGAATGGAGTGGTGGAATGTGTCATTAATTGGAAGTGTTACTATATGACATGATAGGAGCAAGAATTATTATGATAAAGTCTTGGAAATGTGACTTGAAAATCGTACACATTAGGTGTTTGATAAAATGCCTAAGTGAACTTGATTTAGGATTTAAGGCTTTATAATGGTATGCATTGGAAAACACTTTTATGTTTACTTAGAGTGAAATTGAAATGTTTCTTAGATTGACAAGTAAAGCCTAATATGTTGGATAAAGATGTGCTTAATTATGTTTGAAAATGAGAAAGTATGGGATTAAACGCACTAAAATGCCTTAGAAATACAAAAGAAAAGTTAATGTGACTAGTAAGGAAGTAAATCTGTGAAAAGTTTAATGTTCAAATTCTATAGCTTATAGGGAGTGATATTGTGTTTTATACACCAATGTGAGGGTGTATAAATAGGAAATTTATGTTTAGGAAGTAATTTCATTGCATATCCTTTTTATGTATAAAGGCTCAAGAGTAGTGAATTAAGGAGCCTGCACCTAGGATTGTCGAAGCTAAGAGAGTGTATACCTTATTTTAAGGTGAATTGGGGAAATTGTATTTCTGAATTAGGATTAGAACATCCTAAGACAAGTATGATGACTGGTATGTGAATTTTGAACCTAAGCAACGTATGGTAGAATTGAATTTCAAATTGATGCTAATATGTTTAGCTATTTAATAAACGTGATTGTTTTGAACGACTACGCATTTGAAGTACAAAGATAACTTTGATTGTATGAAATAATGTTTCAACATGGTTTTTGAAACTAATATTTTTATTACATATTTTGAGAAATTTTATTATTTTTAACAAATATGAGTTTAATCTACAAAGAATAATGCTTTATTTTTTGAAATTACATTTTAAAATAACTTTGCACTTGGACTGCAAAAGACAACTTTTATTGCATGAAATAATATTTTGGAATTTACATAAGCATAATCGAATTATGTATTCTTCATGTATTTATTCTCTTTTGGTTTAGAGCCATGGTACGGTTTTATTTTATCGGTTGGAACGATAAATAAAAATATGATGCTTTACTTGATTTTTGTATTTAATTTTTATATATGATTTTTGTGATTGGTGAGAAAACGATTGTCCAATCGTGTGCTGGGCAAAACTGATTATGATTAAGCGACCCCCGTACCCTTGACGTGAGTACATTAAAGTCGAGTCATCATATCGACACCTTTCTACGAGACTTGTGGGTGATTCCACACCTAGGGTCTAGATGAGGTCATTACCTAGGATCATGAAACTCTTGTCGACTGTAGTCCGGACTCACCATAGATGAAAGTCGAGGCAACATCAAGTATTGGTGGGTGTGCACATTAGTTTGGCTGACTAATGGCGTCACACATGATTGTTTTTGCTTATCCTGATATTAGTTCTCCTATCGAGATTTGACTGATACATATGATGTTTTTATGCTTTTGTGTACTGGAACTAGGACCGATGTTCACTAGATGAGTGAGTTAATAGGCTAGGCCTATATGGCTCCTAACCAGTATACATTAAGTCATAGGATGAGCCTATGTGTTTTCTATACGTGATATATTCACTTCATAGCTTATCTACACCGCCTTGGTATGAACCAATTCTATCTGTGATATATGTTTTTCCTGCTCACTGAGTACTTAGTGTACTCACCCCTCCGCTTTCCAACCATGCAGGTTAATTTAGTGAGCTTGAAGCTCTGTGAGGATCGTGCAACTTTTTAATATTTTTGGGGTACTTTCTGCATGTGGGTAGTCTCCTATTTTGTACTTTTACTGTCTAGTGGCTCATGAATTGTGTTTATGTAGATACGTTTTATGATTTTGTGAGTTAACTTTTGATTGTCTTGTGTTTTGTAAAAGGTTTTTATGTATGAACTTGTGATACTGTTGTTGAGATTGCCTTGAGTTAAGATTGCCTGCAGTTGAGATTGCTTTAAGTGAACAAGAGAGTACTAAAGTTGTGGTTGGATGTGAATATAGAAGTGTGTTTGAAATTATTTGCAGGTTTTGAGATTTTTGTAAATCACAGCCGTTGACCTGCCCAAATTTTTCAAAAAAATAAAAAATATTCAGTTAACCTTGCATAGTCAGATTAAGGATACTGCAAGTGTCTTTAGCCCGAGTATGCGGTGGTTGTCACGGGCCTGATGTGGTATCGAATCGTGACAATTAAATTGGTATCGGAGCCAAAGTTTCGCATTCTCAAAAGTGTTATTTCCATTTTAAAAAAAGTTTGTGAGCCATAGGATTTGAGTTTGGGTGTCGAAAGTCTTTAGTCGAGAAGTTGAGTCTCAGATTGTTAAGTTGACATCTTTAACAGTCGGATGATTTTGACCTCGATCGGAGTACTTATCGACATTCATTGGGATGTTTGGGGTATCGGATAAGCTAGGCTTAGCCCGATCTCTTGTATTAAACAATGCCTTTTTCTTTAATTCATAGGGATAGCATGGTTGGATGAGGAAGGGGAAGTCGTCCCTAGGTTAAACCTTTGTGACCTGAGCTAGAGGATATTAGTCATCCCCTGAAGCCGTTAGATCCCCCTCTCATTATAGTCACTCCTCTTGGAGAGTAAGTGGCTAGTGATAAAGTATATACAGCTTGTTAGATGAAGATAGGCAATGTTGTTTTAGAGGCAGCTTTTATTCCCCTTGATCTTTGGGATTTTAAGGTGATATTAGGGATTGACTAGTTAGAGAGGTATCACGCTAGGGTTGACTATTTTAAGAAAGAAGTAGAGTTTGAACCTCAGGATGGATTCCCAATTAAATTTATTAGTGATCAACGAGTATTAACGAGTTATTTGATATTGGTAATCAAGGCTAAAAGGTTGATTCATCAGGGATGCCAGGCATTCCTTGATCATGTAATTAACACTTCGGTAAAGAGGGTTGAACTGGGAGATGTTCCCATTGTGTGCGAGTTTCCTGATGTTTTTCAGAGGAGTCATCTGGATGGCCATTTGATCGACAATTTGATTTCACTATTAACTTGGTCCTGGGGACGACACCAATATCTATACCACTGTATCGCACGACACCTACAGAATTGAAGTAGTTAAAGATTCAATTACAAGAGTTGTTGGATAAGGGCTTCATTAGAACAAGTCATTCTCATTCACCTTAAGGAGCACTAGTATTGTTTGTCAAAAAAAGGACCCTCTGCTTATGTGTTGATTATCGACAATTAAATAAGGTTACCATCAAGAATAAATATCAAATTCCCAGGGTCTATGATTTATTTGATCAGTTAAGAGAAGCTACAGT
>JAOSBK010048102.1:0-18263 GCA_027568895.1 Erythroxylum shatona
TAGGAATTCAGCAAGCTCAGGTGTCTCGGGAATGGGCCACAGCAGGGCTCACCTCCCGGGACAGTCGGGCTCCGGGATCGGGGTTCGACAACAGTGAGGGTCAATAAATAGTGAAAAGGCAGACAAAAATAGAGGGGAGTGACAGCTGAGAGTAGTGCGGTGCTTGAGAGAGGAGAGCAACGTTTTAAGTTGATGGGTGACCTTTAATGGTCCCATCAACGCACAGTGAAGAGGAGAGTTGAACCGGAAAGTCACGCATACATAGGGGAGAGCTACAAAACGCTTGCTTCACGCACAGTAGGAGAGCATACTAGGAAATAAAATCACGCAACACTCACTGCTATAGTGGAGATTAAGCTTACGGCAGTGACGAGAAATCAAAGGAATTAAAATGGGAATGGGGTCGAAGCTATTTTCTCAAAAAATACCTATGAAGGGCTAAACGTCCCGACACCAGTTCGGAGGTAATATCATCACCGACGACCCTGGTTAAGTATTTTTTTATTATTTTATTGTTTCTTTCCCTCATTAGGAATTGATTGTGTTATCCGATTTTAACTAATTTGGGTTTTGTGTATGGATAATTAGATTTTCGTTATTATTCGGTTATTTGTGTATGAGCCTATTGGATATTGTGAATTGATGATTTTAATGAGTTCATTGAATTGTTAATTTCAAACCCATTGCTAGAATTTCAATATAATCCGTAATTATTTTGTTGAAATTCATATGTAGCGACTAATGATTCGTAATCATTAGAGATAACATGACCTAGGATAAATGACGCATTGTATGTGGTTGTTGCCTTGATTAATCGGTTTTCCTAATTCGTAATGCTACTGCCTAATTTAATCTAGAGATCGTATCCTAGGTTGTTCGGTGGTTAGGTTTAATTAACGATGGTATCTTAATTAAACAAAACCTAAGGAAAAACTTGGGTTAATTATTAACCCACGATTAATAATTTCTAAGAGAGGTTAAAGAACAACAAATTAATATAATATTCTTAGTCAGGGTGTAGGCCGAGATTGAACCGAAGAACTGGGTCCCTATCGAATTCCACACTTTTATCATTTTTTGCATGTTTTCTTTAATTTGTTTTTTATTAGTTAGTTTCATTTTATTTTCTTCTTTAAAAATCCAAAACCCCCTTTCTCCTAAACACTGATTAGTTTCATTTCATAAACTTTACACACACTCTCTGTGGGATCGACCTAGACTTGCCACTGCTACAATAGTAGTCTAGTTATTTTATTTTGACTAGCGAAACGACACGCGATCAAGCAGTCCGAAAATGTTTGGAGTATAACTTTTAGATTTCTGAACCAAATAAAATAATTTTGGTGGAATTAGAAACTTAAGATAATGAAGAACATTTTTCTAGAAGGAAGTCATATCAAATTTCTTCATTTACCTGATCATAATGATCATGAAAAATTGACCTGAAGGTTGGGACTTTTGGAGAGTTTAAGTATCTAGAATTTATCTTAGTGAATATGGTATATGTGGGCCCTAAAATTGTATTCCTATTGAATGGAGTTTTTGATTATTGTTAAAAGGAATTAAAGAAGGCAAGAGGCTCAAGAGGAGAGGCACCTTTGAGCAAGCCTTTAAGCAAAAAATTCAAGGTGGATAATATATTTATGGTTATTGTGTAATATGGGCAAGTTTATCTTATAGGTGAATATATATTGAAGTGATTGAATTGAATGCATGTGTATTGTATGTTGACTTGTTTGATAATGAATTATTGTGATTATTGAAAATGCATTGTGATTTATGAATTATAATTAAGTTATGCCATTGAAACATATCATGGCATTTTGTATGAATGAAAAGATAGAAAAGCATGAAAGTATGAGCATTTTATATAACGATTATGTATTTTTGTTTGGGCGAGAGTGGAATCATTCTGTTCATCACGTGCTCGTTGACAAGAGCCTTCTCCCGGCTACCTGCTTATGACATATGAGTTCTGAAAAATGGACTCATTCTGTTCATGGTGTAAACTTTGGTTTCTCCATTCTTTTTCCATGGAATCCTCGAGCCATTTGTTTGTGCATTGCATCTTTGAATTTTCGAGTATGATACATAATTGAATGTTATATTTTGATGCTTAAATATACATGGTATGTTTTAAGTGATAGCATCCTTGACTGTGAATATTTGAGTTAGAATTTATAGATGGTTGACTTGCTAGCTAAAAGGAGTTAAAGATGTATTTGAATGAATATATATGTATATGTTGAATTGTATGGCTCATTGCTAATGGATATAAATGTATAAGCCACTGAGCTTCGCAGCTCATCCCAGTACCTCCCACTCCGCGGGTGAAGAAAAAAAAAACAAGAGAATTGTGAACCTTGCAAGGCATTTGGCAACTCCAAGATAGCTATATTTAGTAATTAAGTTAGTTCAGAGACTTTTGGTATTTAGAATCATATTAAGCATAAGCATTCAATTGTATCATGTGCATTTTGTATTCTGTAATAAGCCAGCGGTGTGGCTTTTGTTATGTAAATAAAGTTTTTCAAATTCTTTTGCTTTAGTAATGAAATGATGAATTGAAAAAGTTTTATTTGTATATGTTCATAGTTAATTTCTTTGTTAAAATGGTTGTGTTGAAAGAATGGTATGAGTTAAATATTAGTTTTCGAGGCTGGTTGTCTGGGTCCTGTTTGAGGGTTTTTCCATGGCGAGGCCCAGAGTATACCATGACAAACCTTTCCCAAAGGGTACGAACGCTGCAGCTTGGAACTTCCGCCATAATGAACTCGCCACCGCTGACGCTGAAAAAAAAAGTCCAAAGTATGAAAATTTTTGGGCGTCATTAGAGCCCTGAAATATGTAGCGAGACCTGGGCGCCAACATGTTTGGTATCAAAGCCTAGATTTTTCCTAGACATAGTGTGCATAGTAGTATGAATTGTTATGCTTTGTGATTACTTGCTGCATTGTGCATTGATTGATTGTATTAAGTGACATGCATATCATGCATACATGTAGGAAATAAGATTAGAAGGAAAGTAAGCCAAAAGATAATGTCTTTTTGAAGGAGTAAAATGTCACCTCGTAAAAGAACTCGAGGAGTTTTACAAAGATCTGTTGCACCTGATTTCTCACCATTAGAGAAGGGTACTGATGAGTATATAATCCCAGTAATTGCAACCATATCAATCACATGTATGACTTTCGTTAAGAGTTTGGACTATTAGAAATAATGAGAGGAATAGTGTTTTGTCGGAGTGTAAGTTAAGGAAGTCGTGGATATTTAGAAATAAGAATATTGCATAGTCCGATATGTTAGACATAGATTTAGTATTCGTGATAATGTCAGTGAATATGGTAACGAAATCTTGTTGTGGATATGTACTTAAGTTGATATGGATGTGTTAATCTTTTCATGAATTGACTAAGGAAGAAATAGAGACATAGGTGAAAATGACAAGATTTATAGTGTACAAACAAAGTGAAATTGAAAGGTTGAACTTGGAATTTAAAATGATTGTTCAATTAGTATGATAAGAGTTATGATCTGGTATAAGATTGTGTTAGTGAATTTGATATCCGAATTTAAAGATGGCTATGCTACTATGCTTCTAAATTGTCTAAGAACGTACGTGTGGAAGATGAAACAAATGATGGTGATATATGTAGAACTTCTCAAGGTTAATTCGACTAGTTATTATGAGAATATATTTGATCATATGGTTATATTAGGGAATAATGTGATTGAGTACATATGAGATCCATATTTGGATATGGTATGGAAGATAAGCTATGGTCCCTATAGTTAAAATTATGAGATGAATTGTAACGTGATGGAATTATGGTTTAGGTGATTATGTTGAAAACGTAACTATGATAGAGGAGTCTGTTGAAACAATTATAGAATATTCAGGAATTGTTTAGAATCAATTGTGATTGACGTATCATTGGCACGAGTATAAACTGGTGACCTACTGAAATTTCTTTTGTGTATAAGATGTAAGGATCTTGATGGTACATACCAAAAATATAAGAATAAACGAATATGCTTCTTATGTTATTGAGTTTTATTATAAAGAATATTTTGATAATGTACAGTGTGACAGAAATTGAAATTATTGAAATATTTGAGATAAGAAGTCTTTTTGAGATAGAGATGTTTTATCAAATCATATTAGGTGAATTAAATGTTCTGTTTCAAGGAATAAATGATTATTAATGAAACAAGAGTAAATATTGGAGTCTTATCACTGATGGAGACTAAGGCGTAAGAGATAGAATATGCTACAGAGAATGTATGAATTTTATTTGATGTAAAGTATCCAACTATATGGGTGGATTCCTGTATTTGAGGAGACATAAATTACTAATATGAGGAGTATGTAGGTCTACGTTATATTTTATATAAATATGTTCGCGAGATACAAATTTGACCTAATAAATGTGTTACAAACACAGGAAGTTAAGATTGAGAATAAAATTGAAATGTGTGAAGAATTAGTATGAATGAGCAGGCAGAAGAGTAAGTCAATGTGAAATCAAAGGAAATCGAATGAATTGAGAAAATCATTTAAGAAAGGTAAGTCAATTGCAAAACTTAAAATAATGGGAGACAATGTTACCTCATCGAGGAATTAGTTATTCAAAGAATTACAAGAACGAATCATGGGCATATGGAACTTTAGAAATATTTGTCCAAGTTAAAAAATGCCCTGCCAGTACTATGATATTGAAGGTTAAAGCAATCCTAGCAAAATTTGATGATATACTAAATGTATTAGAAAAGTTAAGAAGAATAGTTTGAATACTTGAGGGGAAAAAAGTGTAAATCGTATGAGTAATGAAAGTAAAGAGAATTTCAAGGAATTATAATACCGATAGTAATTATATCGTCTAGATTTGGAGATTTTATAGTTTACAATGATGTTGTATAAAAGTTTAGGATAAAATCCAATACTGCATGATAAAGTGATTTCATATGCACGGAGACAATTGAAACCTCTTGGGTTGATTATTTGATACATGAATTGAAACTTACTGCAATAGTGATTGCTTGAATGTTGGAGACATTATATGTATAGAAACATCTTGGATATTTATAAATATATAGATCATTAAAGTTTGAGGTAATTGTTGAGTTGAGAGAGCTAAAGACGAGACTGAGATAATGGATAGAAGTATTGAAAGATTATGATGGTATAAATGAGTATTTCTCCGTAAAGTTAGTGTTGCATCTGATACATTAAGCAAAAATCCCAATAGCCATGAAGCAAGAATTCAAATATTGAGGTTATTAGATCAAGTGCAAAATAAAAAAAGGGGAGCATAGAATGTGAAGTTAAATTTTAGGCAAAATCAAGGTACTAATTGCTGTGGAATTGAAGATCAGTTTCACATGAAAGGATTTACAAAGCCTAAATTAAGGATCCAGAAATTGTAAATCTTACTAAGAAATCGAAAATGAATACAAATTTTAAGTTTGAATAGGAAGAATGATACCTTATGATTGAAATAAGAAGTATGTGTACCGATAAACATGATTGAGCAAAGAGACAGTTAGAGGAGCGTCGATAACAACCTATGATTTTCATCCTATAGGAATACGCTAAGATAACATCTGATGGCTAAGAAGGTAGAAGCAATGACCACACTTATGAGTTGCTAACAGTCTTGAATGTTAGAGATATGCTTAAAACTTATATTTTTGGGGTTCATAGGAATATGAGATCAATGTATAACTCTGATTGACCTTCAGCATAACAATTATTATCGCAGTGATGTCGTTATAATATTGTATGGGCCATTATATGACAAAAGGAGTCATCTGCCCTTACATTTAAAATGAGTGAGGGCTGAAATCGATTGTAAAGATTATTGATAAGTAAAATTGATCAGTATTATAAATTAAATGATTCAAGAAAATGAATGAATTTTGTGGATCAACACCAGAGGTATAGAATACAGTGAGATAGCATAATAGTTAAGTGTATTGACACTATAGAGAGGTTAATTATGATATGAAGGATGAAATATCTTTGAGAGTATCACGTTCCCAAGGTGTGCTTGGATTGAATGTAAGATGTGCTCAGGTTTGGGTAAAGAAGCAACTAAGCTTGAATTGCATTGGTCCATATAAACTTATTAAGAATTGAACCATTGACTCATGAGTTAGTATTACTAACAAAGATGTCTCATATTCATAATGCATTATATGTGAATACGCTAAAAAATATCTATATGATTTAATATTGGTGTTATCAACGTGAAATGCGGAAAATTGTGAGTAATTTGAGGTATTTACATATTGAGGAATTGGTTAAGAAAGTGAATGATTAAATAAGTGATTGAAAGACTGAGTGAGTCTATTGACTATGGTCATTTGTAAGAAACTAGGCCAGTGAAGAAGTTACTTGGGAGATTGAGGAAAGCATAAGACAACATTTCCTCCATTTGTTGGATCACTCAAGTAAGAATTTTGAGGACGAAATTCTTTAAGGGTGGAGAGATGCTAGACCCCAAACTTTTCTTGGATGTTAGAACTATTAAATGAGAAATTGATAATGATTAGTCATGAGCAAAGAAAAAGGAGAATTCTTGAATGTGAAATGATATACAAGATTAAGGTAGTGAATATAATAAGTTGATGATGAGTGGGTATATGCATGTATGTTCTATTATTAGTGTTCATGATCAATCATGGACTAGAATTTATTTATGGAAGATATTGAGTTTAAATGGGCGTTGAGAGGAAGAATAGTGATTGAGCATGAAAGTTGAAAATGCAGAAAAGTAACAGAGCATAAATAGGTTGATTATGAATTCTAGGTTTTTGATGATTTTTGACTAAACCTATATATTTTGGAGTAGTATGAATTTATAGTGAATGAGTTGATTGAAATGGAGTAGAAAAACTATAAATAAAAATTTGGAATGTTGGTTTTTGAAAATTGGAAGTTTGAAAATTCTGGGAATGAATAGTAGGAGAGAGTTGAATTTTCAATCTGAACTTCTATAAATTTTCTGTGTTGATCTAGGTAGATTTTGACAAAATTGTCTTCATGAAAGTTGTATATCTTTCTTTTAACTTTCCATTGATATAAAGTTTGCAAAATTTGGAATTCTGGATCAAAAGTTATGGAGTTTTAAAGTTGAGATGTCAGTGAAGAAGAAGACATGGAAAAGCACCGTCGTGCTTTTTTAAGACTTTAGGCCAAAAGCATCGTTGTGTTTTTTAACCAAAAAGTACCATCATGTAAAAGTGTGATGGTGACTTTGGAAGTTGGATAGCGAAAGTCGCTATCATGCAATTGAAGTTTTGAGAGGCTGATGAACATCCGATAGTTTTTTGGCTATAACTTCTTTGTCTGACCTCCGAATGACTTGATTCTTGAACCAATGGATTCGTAAGATATTTTTATAATTATCGAAATAATTTGGTAGCGTTTGATTTGAAAAAGATTTATTGAACGAAAGTGAGAGAATCAGTTGAAATGGTATGAACTAGTGATGTTTTACTGAATATTTTTAGGTATTTTGGGCATAACTTTTTCTGTAGTGATTCGAAAGAGATGATTTTTGCTTTAGTGTAAACAAGAGACATAGGGCTACAAAGAGTATTGAGATATCTAGTTTTAATTCAGTCTATAAAGTTTCAATTTTTGGATGGAAGCTGAGCATAGAGTGTTGGTTCAGCATAAGAACAGTTCAAAAATGTTTATGGTATAACTTTCAGATTTCTGAACCAAATTGAATGATTTTGGTGCCATTAGAAACTTAAGAAAAATGGGAAACACTTTTCTAGAAGGAAGTGTTATCAGATTTTTTTATTTACCTAATCAAAATAAGGGGTTAAGATGTTAGTAGTTGATGGAAAAAAAGGGGCAATATTGGGAGAACCAATTAAATGAAGGGCAAAAAGGGAAGAGCAAGCATAATGCGGTATTATTTAAAAAAAGAAGAGGAAAATTGTGGGAGTTAGAAAAGAGAAGAGAAATTCATGAAAAGAGTGGAGAAAAGAAAGAAGAGTGTGTGGAACCTAAAGTAGAAAGAAGGAGAACCTAGATAAATTTTACTTATCAACAACCTTTCCAAAATCAGAGCCCCGAAATACGTAACGAGACCTGGGTGCCAACAATGCAGGATATGTTCAAAGACGAGCCATCCAACTGATGAGTTCCCAATGTTGCAAGAGGGGAGAATGGAGTACGTGAATGTTACGGGATGGAACTTCCTGAACTAATATAACTTGTACTCGTAAATGTATAACCATATTAGCGGGATTGCCCTAACTTGAGTCATAGAGGGAATCGATAACAAAATTATTTCCAGAATCTTTCTCAAGGAGCACAACAATTTTAACCAAAGGCATAGGGAGCACAAGGAGCCCCTTCTTTTAGTTTAGGTAATCCTCTAAATGAATTTATCAAGGTTTCTACTACTAACAGTCTTCAGTTTTGACAAGATATATAGTAGCTTCAATAGAGTATGCAGCAATTTAATTAGAGTGTACAACAAATCCATCAAAAATCAAATGCAAGGATGTAAAATTTAGAAACCCAAATGGGTCAGATTGTAGTGGGGCTTAATAGTCTAGAATCGCAAAGTGGAGGAAAATTGCCATCCTAACATGAGGTAAACTTGAAGAATGTTAGTGTTATAACCTTGAGAAGTGGAAAAGTGATAGAGGGTCCTAAGAGAACCCCACCAAGGATTGCTACCGAAGAAGAGATCGAGAGGAATTGGGAAAGGAAGAGAACTCATCATCGAGTACAAAGGTAGATACTATGATCAATATAGTTATATTGGATTTGGGTGCTTCTATTATTGTTATGCCTCGTTTAGTTTATACTTCTTTGACTTTGGGTCCATTAAAAGCAATGAGTGTAATCATACAACTAGTTGACCACACTAATGCTTATCCTGGTGGTGTGGTTGAGGATGTTTTGGTACAGGTGAATAAGTTAGTGTTTCCTGCAGATTTATATGTTATGGATATGAATGATGACACCTCATGTAATCCAATACCTATCTTATTGGGGAGACTATTTCTTAATACAATTCAAAACTAAGATAGATGTTTGTGAGGGCTCCCTCACAATGGAATTTGATGGGGAAGTGATTCATTTCAATATTTTTAATGTTATGAAACATCTTTTTGATGATCATTGTGTTTTTCTCTTGATGTGATTGGTTCTTTAGTGCAGGAAATGTTTAAATTAAGTTCCAGGGATCATTTGGAAACAATTTTAACTGAGGATATGGAAGTAGAGGTCAACACCGATGCTGAGATTAGAGAAGAGCTTATAGAAATGATAGTCGCCTTGGACTTATTGGAAAGTTATCCAAAAAGGTATGATTTGGCTTATATATAACTACCTGAAGCTCACCAGAAGTTGTTACATTCTGATGTGCAGGCACTAAAATTGAAATTGAAGCCATTCCCTACACATCTGAAGTATGACTATTTGGAAGGTAAGTAGACTCTCCCAGTTATCATTTCGACAAAGTTGACTTTAAATCAAGATGCGAGATTGGTTCGAATGCTGAGAGAGCATAAGAAGGCCATTAGATAAACTATCGCAGATATCTAAGGGATAAGTCCTTTTATATGTATGCATCACATTTTGTTGGATGAGGATGCAAAATCCACAAATTAAGCTTAGTATAGGCTGAATCCTCCAATGATGGAAGTTGTGAAGTCGGAGGTACTGAAACTTCTCGATACTGAGGTTAACTACCCGATTTCTAAGAGTAAGTGGGTAAGTTCTGTCCAAGTGGTTCTAAAGAAATTTGGAGTCATTGTTGTGACAAACCAGGAAGGTGAGTTGGTTCCCACCGAGTGCAAACTGGGTGGCAAGTATGTATTGATTATAGAAAGTTAAATTCTGCTAATCATAAAGACCACTTTTCCCTTCCTTTTTTCGATCAAATGCTTGAGACATTGGCTGTTATGACTATTATTGCTTTTTAGATGGCTTTTCAGGTTTTCTTCAGATCCTGATCACACCGAAATATTAGGAGAAGACTACATTTACAAGCCTATTCGATGCGTTTGCCTACCGAAGGATGTCATTTAGATTATGTAACACACCTGTCACATTTTAAAGGTGTATAGTAAGCATTTTTTCTAAATATGTTAAGAATATTATCGAGGTATTGAAAGATAAGAAGGGGGTGAAAAATGTGGTGGAAGACCATCTCAACTGTTTGATAAAGGAAGAAGATGATATCCCTCTACAAGAAACCTTTCTAAATGAGCAACTATTTTATGCCGATGCGACACCACCATAGTATGTAGACATTGTCAACTTTTTAGTTATACTTGTTAGTTTGTCAAAAGCTTAGAGGGATAAGTTATGGAGTGAAGCAAAGTATTACGTATAGGATGACCCCTATCTTTGGAAGCATAACACTGGTTAAGTTATCAAGAGGTGTGTACTGAAAAATGAATCATCATCAATTTTAACCTTTTGCCAATTGTACGCTTACAGCAGACATTTTGGAGCGAAAAAGATAGATCATAAAGTTTTAAAGCATGGCTTCTACTGGGCAACATTTTTCAAAGGTGCATATACCTTATGTAAATCATATGATAGATGCCAATGGTTAGGTAACTTGTCTTATAAGGATCACTTGCCAGAAACTCCTTGCTTTTCTGTGAAATTTTTGACGTTTGGGGTATTAATTTTATGGGATCTTTCCCTTCGTCTTTTGGCTTTAGTTATATACTGCTTGTGGTTGATTATGTTGCTAAATGGGTGGAAGCCAAAGCTACTAGGACTAACGATGCAAAGGTTGCTGAAGATTTTATTAAGGCTAACATTCTTTCTAGATTAGAGATAATAAAAGCCATTGTGGAAGCAATGTTTAGAAAATATCACATCAAACACAAAGTTTCTATTGCTTACCATCCCCAAACTTGTTGGATCGAAAACAAAAGCAAACTAGATTTGGCTAAAACGATAGATTTCAAAAACTTTTTCCGAAATCAAAATACAAGAGAAGCATAAAAACCAAATCAACATGTTTAATCCATACATGATACGGTATTAGAAAAATAAGTAATATAAGAACAAGATCGAAATATTACCAACTCCTTTGTTACAGTTTTGACTGCTCGCTATTGTATCGTCTCCACACTATTTTATCCTCTTCTTTTTGTTGTATCCTTAACTAATTCGATCTATTGCTTGTTCTCCTTGGACAGCTTGGCTAACAAGATCCTTTGGTGGGAAAGGAGAAGAAATTATTGTAGAGGTTTTCCTTATTTGTTAAAAGAACTAAAATGAAACTCTTCTCGTTACCAAGTTTAGCTAGCTCTCGAAAGAGAGGAGAGAGTGAGTCAAAAATGCAACACCTTCTTCTCTGTTTTCAAAAATGAAGAAGAAGCCAATAAATGAGACATTCTCATTTGTTTTAGTATGGTAGATGAAAAGACAAAAAGAAGCAAAATGGAACCTTTAAATTTCGGTTAAAGATGAAATAAAGAGAGTGAGTGCATCTAATGCATCACTTCTTTCTTTAATCAAAAATAAAGAAGCCATTAAATAAGACACTCTCATTTCTTTAAGATGGTTATATGAAAAGACCAATAACCTAAATTTGACCCTCTCATTTTTGATTATGAGATGAAAGAAGGGAGAGATAATGCACATCTTCCTTCTTTAATTAAATGAATGCTAAAAGGTTACATGCCATCATTAAAAGGCAACCATTAAACCATTTAATGATAAGATCTTTACTCCATTTAATAATGACACCATTAAACCATTTAATGATGATGAAGCATAATAAAAATTCACCTTAGATGTGCAGCTATCCATTTAGTCCATTTAACCGAAATTTGCCCTCCTTCTATATTTTGTTTCAATTTACTTAATCTAATTAATCAAATCAAACCAAAGTCCAGCCTAATATTAAATGTTCATTTAGGCTTCTAATTAAAAATTAATTAGTGTAAGCTCAACATTTAATCATAGGCTTTAAAACCCAATTTAATTAAATCTTAATTAAATTGTATATTTCGAATATAATTAGGTCATTTCTTTATTTTCTACCTCATTTTTCTTTATGGAAACCTCTATTTATTTTTCTTACTTTCCTTGATTACCTTCCTAGAAGTCAAGTGGGGAATCTAATTGGACTTATGTAATTCAAGCTCCAATAAGCCAGGAATTAATTTAATCTCATTAGAATTAATTCCAATTTATTAACCAAATGTCATTCCACTGAAGACAATTAGTTGAACTCTTTAATTACTAAATTTTATGAGAATACATGTTTCTAATTAGATGTCCAATTGCAAACTCTATTATGAACCATGTTATAGCCATCCGCACAATAAAGGAAAAATTATTGTTTTGCCTTTAGATTGGTTTTTCCTGCTATATCTCCTGTTTTACTCTATATGGTGATTAACACACAAGATCTCACCTTAGTGATAAGACTTGATGATAGTTAGTCCATCAAACTACTAGTGCTAGTTTAATCACCAATCTCTGTAAAACATCCAGAAGTGATGATATCACTATAAACTCTTTATTTGAGTAAATGTAATGAATAATTCTAACATGTAGACACTAGATTAATACTCTATAAAAATCTATTATGATCATATCAAGAATTATAATGAAATACATATGAGTTCACTACTCATTAAGATTGTGGTTCACATTAAAAGAATGATAAAGTGTATGTTTTAAGATTAACGAAATGACCTAATTTAATCTTAAAAACATACATGATTCCAGATTCATTTAATAATGCCATTATCTATAGTCAACTACTATCATGATATGAAACTCATCATTCCCTTGAAATAAACTCCTTTACTTAGATGGAGATAAATCAAAACACTGCAGTCTAAACCATAATCAAATGACCAACTTTATTATTCAACTGTGAATCAACTAATTTAGATTATAATAATATACATGTTTCCCATACATCTCCATGTACATGTATATTACCTATAAAAGAACCTTGGTACCTTATAACTAGTTATATAATGCTCATACAAATAAACCAAACTCTTTTGTTTTATTAATAATAAATATTTTCATTACAAAAGTAATTGGAAGAAGATTAAGTTATATGTAAATAAACTTACGGTCTAAGGCACTATATTTACATAACTCCAACAATCTCTAACTTGCCCTAAAGCAAGTTTGACATATCTCTCATCCCCATCCCTTCCAGGTGACCATCAAAGCTCTTTTGAGGTAACATCTTTATGAACAGATCAGCAAGGTTTTGCTTTATGAGAATCTTTATCATATTCAGCTCACCATGTTGTATTATCTCCCTTATAGGATGATACTTTTTCTCAATGTGTTTATGGTTCTGAGGTTCTTTAGAATTGGTCACTGCCCCATTATTTTCACAATAAAGTGTAATGGCCTTTTTTTCCTTAGGAACTACCTCCAAATCATTTAGAAACTTGTGGAGTCAGACTGCTTCTTTTGCTGCTTCATAGTTAGTAACATACTTAGCCTCTTCAGTCGAATCAACAACACAAGATTGCTTCACACTCCTCTAGACTATGACTGTACCTCCTAAAACAAATATAGACCTAGAAGTTGATTTCCTTGAATCAACATCTAATTGGAAATCAAAATCTGTATATCCCGTCGAAATAAGATTACTTCCTAAGTAAACAAACATTAAGTTCTTCATCTTATGAAGATACTTCAGTATACACTTAACTGTAGTCCAATGCTTCATTCTTGAATTGGACTAAAATTTACTTACTAGTCCCACTGTTTAACATATATTCAACATACAAAATTAGGAAAATAACCTTGCCTTCTTGTATCCTTTTATGGACATAAGGTTCATATGGTTTTGTATGAACCCATATGTTTTGATAGACTTATCAAATATAATTTTCTAAGACCTAGATGCTTGCTTAAGTCTATAAATGGACCTTTGCAATTTGTATACTTTATGCTCATTACTAGGCTTAATGATTCCTTCTGCTTGGGCTATATAAATGGTCTCATCAAGATCCCTATTAAGAAATGCAGTCTTGACATCCATTTGCCATATTTCATAATTGAAATAAGCTGCTATGACTAAAAGAATTCTGATAGACTTAAGCATGGCAACCAAAGAAAAAGTCTCCTCATAATCTTACCCTCTTTTTGAGTATAGCCTTTAGCTACCAATCTAGCTTTAAGAGTCTCTACCTTTCCATTAAATCCTCTTTTTCTTTTGAAGATCCATTTACATCCTATGGTTTTTATACCTGGTGGTAGATCTATAAGTATCCAAACTTCATTAGTGTACACGGAATCTATTTCTGATTCCATTGCCTTGAGTCATTTTTTGCATCAACATCATTAATAGCCTGTGTATAAGTATTAGGATCCGTTTCTTCTTGGTCTGAGATGAAAATTATGCCTTCTCTTAGACGTAGATATCTGTCTGGTTGTCTCGCAATCCTCCCACTACATCTAGGCACTACTTGATGTTCAAACTGCTCTTCTGATTCAACTCTTGAATCTATTTTAACATCTTGTTCTGCTATATCCAAATCAACGCTTGGTTTAGATGAAATAGCTAACTCTTTTAGTACTACTTCACTTCTTCCTTTGTGATTTCTTACAAATTCTTCCTCCAAGAAGGTTGCATTTATTGATATAAATACCTTCCTATCTTAAGGACTGTAAAAATAGTACCCTTGTGTACTCGTAGGATATCCCACAAACAAACATGCTTTTAACCTTGATTCCATCTTTATGGATTCAGGCTTTAGGATATGGGTTGGGCAACCCTAATTCCTTAAGTTTCGCAAAAAAGGAACTCGACCAGTCCATAACTCCCTAGGTGTTTTAGGCATTTATTTGAATGGAGTAAAGTTAAGAAGATAAGTTGTTGTTTGTATGGCATATCCCTAGAATGATTCTAGAAGGCTAGCGTAAGACATTATTAATCTTACAATTTCCAATAGAGTCCTATTATTCCTCTCTACTATACCATTCTGTTGAGGTGTTCAAGGAATTGACAAGTTGAAAACAATTCCATTGTGAATTAGCAATTGTTGGAACTCTTTAGATAAGTGCTCACCACCTCGATCCAATCGAAGTTGTTTTAATGGCTTCTCTAACTGCTTCTCAGCTTTAGCTTTGAATTCTTTAAACCTTTCAAAGGACTCTTTATGCATCAAATATAAATAGTCATGTCTAGAGTCATCATCTATAAAGGTTATGAAGTATTCATAACCTCCTCTAGCTTGTATATTCCTGGGCCCACACACATCAGTGTGTACCAGGTCTAACGTGGATTTAGATCTGTTTCCTTTGGAAGGAAATGAGGCCTTAATCATTTTTCCTTCAATGCAAGATTCATAGGTAGGTAATGGATCATTATCGAAGCCTGTAAGGATCCCATCCATCACTAACCTATCAATTCTTTTCTGATTGATATGACCTATTCTTAAATGCCACATATATTTTGAATTAATGCAATAGTTATTGGATTGTCTTGGTTTTATTAATTCTGTGGTGTTTAGTGAGCCTGTCACAGGTTTTATAAAGAACAACCCCTATTTAATTATGGCATTACAAATAAAATCCCTATTCTCAAGTATTGAAACAACATTTTCAAAATATATGGAATAACTAAAATTATTAAAAAATAGAAATCATATTCCTTACAATTCTTGGGATGTAATATACATCCTCAAAATATGACCTATGATTACTACTAAAGTCTAAGATAATTACTCCCACTGATTCTGTCAAAACTTAGGATCCATCTGTTATCTTGACTTGAAACTGGCCTTTAAAATAGTCTTTTCCTTTACTGGAACCCCTGAAAAGAATTGCAAATATGGTCAATGGCTCTTGAATCTAATATCCAAGAATTAGATGAATCTGTCACATTTTCTAGTTCCTAACAAACTTAGGAAACCCATACCTTGTTTGCTTTTTCGGGACTCAAGGCGGACTGCGCAGTTTCTTTTCCAGTGGCCCTTCACACCACAATGAAAACACTTTCCTTTTGTTGTCCACTTTGGCCTTCTTTTTTATGGGTTGAGCCTTGACCCCTGTTTGTGCCTTCTTTTTCATTGGACCTTCTTCTTTTGCTTGCCCTTACCCTTAGGCTTAGAAGGAGATGCTACATTAGCCTCGAGCCCATTAGCCCTTGATATATAATATCTCTTCTGTGTTATGGAGAGTATTCATCAACTCACTCAAGGTGTTGGGTCTCGTTTTTGGAACCCAACTCTAATACGGAATCGGAAACATTTACAAAACGTGAGCAACTATACTTTAAAAAAAGCGTGACCACAAAGCGTGGGTGGGAACAATTTTCTAACTTCGGATCAAAAAGCATAGAAATCGAAAGCGTGTGCGGAACTAAAAGAATCGAAAGGCTGCACTCAAACTTAAGGTCAAATTCCGACATCCGAAAACATGTACCTAAGAAAAACGTTGGAAACCATAAAGATACTTGATCTAAACCAATCCAATTTGGTATAAATTGTTTTTTTTCATCATTCAAAGCAATACAAATTTCCAATTGGAAATTTACCCATCCCTCAATACATTTAACTCTTCAAAATCAATCATATCTCATCAATTTAAATCCCTTATTTTTCTTTTGCAATCAAAACTCACACATGTCTATATATCATCAATTTAAAAACAAAGAGCACTTCTATATTTTTAAACAATCAACACAATCATCAGACCTCCTGTCCGGAATCCAAACACAATCAAACACATTCATATTACCCATAGCACTTCAATATTTCTCAATCATTAAAATCATCAGACCTCTTGTCCGGAATCCAAACACAATCAATCATAATCATACACATATAGAACTTCAATAGCCAAGTCACATTCACATCCATCTCATCTCATCCATATACCATTTACATACCATATCCACACAAATTTATATCCCAATTCCATACGCAAGTCCGTAATTCATTTACATTCCAAAATACATGCATACAAACTTTAATGGCATTTTCCAGTCACAATACAACATCAATCTCAAAATACAAAAACAAAGATACAAAAATCCCCACAATACTCAACATAAGCCTAAGCTCTTTTTTACAATAATCTAACCTAAAACACAACATATGCAAAATCGAACAAATGCCTTGACTTTCTTTCATCCGATCACCTTCCCATTACCTGGAGATGGGAATGAAAGGGGAGTGAGCTTTACAGCCCGTGGGTAACATGTTTATAGTCAATAACGAACAAACCATTTAAATTATTCCTTTGCCACAGAAAATTTTATTAAATCATAAAACCCGTAGTTCTCAAATTCTCAAAGAATTTCACAATTCTAGTTCAAAACTTGTAATTAAAACATCGTCACATAAACATTTCATAAACAATTTAAACATCAAAGCATAACATTCAATTATGCATCATTCATAACAAATTGAATATGCAATGCACAACAAATGACTCGAGAGCTTCGTGAGATAAAACGGATAAACCGAAGTTTAAACCGTGAACAAAACGAGCCCATTTTTGGATCTCGTGGCCCACAACCGGGCAGCCAAGAAAAGGCTTGACGTCGACGTGCACGTGACTACGAAACGTTACTCTCTTGCCCAAACCAAACACATAAGCAATGCTCAAAATCATTTTATCAAAACGATATGCTTTCATGTTCTCTTTCTTCTTTCCATTCAAAACAAAATGCTATGACACAATTCAATGACATAACATAAACAGGTATCATAATGCATTTTTCCACATTCATAACAATTCAAATCCAATCCATTTAGCGTATACACAAATATAAGCGAATTCTTTAAATCATTTGAAAACAGTATTTGCAAAATTATGAAGTACTTGAAATCATTTCATTCTTTTGATTTGGAAAAACTTTAATAGTTCATTATTCAAATATAAACATGAAACCCACCTCATATCCATGCTTGCAACTTGTTCACACTCTACTCTTGCCTTTCTCCTCTTTCCTCTTTTGATTCCTTCACAATTAGCAAAATTCCTAAATCATTAGGAATCCAAAATTGAGACACCCAAAGAAGCAAATCACCAAAATTGACTTTAGAAAGTTCAAACCCATACAATTCTCAAGCTATCTAAACCAAAACTTTTTCATAATTTCACTAACTCAAACATGGCCTTACCTTAATCCTTCACCAAATGAGAAATTTCTTGGCTCATATGGGAGCTCTCATCATCCTCCACCTTTTTCTCTCTTGAATCAACTTAAAAATCCTTCTTGAAATCCAAGAAAAATCAAACCCTAACCTTTTTCTTCTTTCTCTCCTTC
>JAOSBK010048190.1:0-18243 GCA_027568895.1 Erythroxylum shatona
TTATTCATAAATCTCACACTTACTAAATGATAATGTTGGTTTCCTTCAACCAAGAAGAAGAATTTAGCTACTCATAATAATGATGAAACTTGACAGAAGAATAGCAAAATGTTTAGTCTCCATATCTACCTTTTCTCCAAAACAAACTCCCTAAAAGTAAGCAAGAACATGAATGATGAGATGTTTAAGGGGTAGCCTTCCTCCCTTTTTAAAAATTATTTGATTAGATACATTCCCCCACAAAATCAGGTAGCAGATCCCTACATAAGGAAAACAACTTAATTCCTAAAATATTTAGAATCCTACGTCTATCGAATCTCCTTCAAATCGGGCTCTAGTGATAAACTTTTCCTTTGCATGTGCCCACGGTTAGTCAAAAACTTTTTTGCTAGCTGGAAATTCAAATTTTCTTTGCTTTTCTTACATCTTTTTGATTCAAATTCAACTCCTATGTGTTCAAAATCACCTGATAACAATTAAGAAATAAGTCCATTAATTTTAAATAAAACTTTCACATTAAAGATATTTATATCCAAAGTTAGCCCAAAAATAATAACTTATCAATTTTCCCCACACCAATCTTTTGCTCATCCTCGATAAACTACTTTTGCAATTAATTGGCCAACTAATCAACTTTCTTTATTCCAAGTCTCATAACAGTAAATAGTGCAAACTTCAAGAGTTAAATGTTGTTTTAATCAATTAATGCCCTAGACTTGACCATTCAAGTAAATATAAACAAAGTAAATTTAAGGCAATTATAATTTAAAAACTAGCACATAATTATTGCAAACTCTCACAAATCGGATTTTGCTCAAATCACTCAAGTGTTTATTGGTTCAATATTTCACTTAAATTCTTCTAATGCAAATATTTTACCATATGCTTGCTTTTCACTAACTTTTTACCACTTGAAATAGAAACATGAACAAATGAAAAGGGCTTTTATTTAAGGTTGTATTGGGCTATAGGTAAAGGTAAGGATTGATAAATGGAAAGGGCAAAAATCATAAACATTAGCAAAGCATCTAACCATTTGCGGAGACACAATTTCAATCACAAGGGAGTCAACAAAGTCATTTCATATAAAGGTTTAAAACAAAAAGAGCCTTCATCATTTTTATGCATGAATGTATAGATGTGATCTCAAGTCAGCTCCAAGCAAGTTCTAGAGAAAAATTCACCTTAGAAGATAATCACACATCAAAGAAATACATATTGATATATATGCTAAAATCTTTTAGGCCTCAAAACTCACAAGTTAATACAGTTCACCACAATTATACACCATGTTTAATCATATGATTGCCAAACCTTGACTAAGTGTATACACTTGTATTTCTTAACTAAGTGGCATATGTTTCCTAAAAATAAAATTAACTTATATTATGCGCACTAATTAAGTCATTAAAAATAAAAGTATAGAAAGTGTCAAAGTTAGCTAATCAATTGCAAACAATTCAATAAGCATTCAAAATTTTTTAATAAAGATTCCTAAATAGAGGTTATATGGAACATACCCCACCCCCACACCTAATCCATACATTGTCCCCAATGTAATTATACAAAGTGAAAGAAGCTAAAATAGAAAAGAGAAGAGGAAAGAAAGCTTCTCTGTAAGTTGATCGCCTAAGTAATGGGGTTGGTGGGTAAGGAGGTTGGAATCCTTGGTGAGCCCAATATACTATAAAATTTTGCTCCATACGGTGCATTTGACGTTTAAGTCGAGCCAGAAGAGCATCTAAGTTGGCCTGAGGAGGTTGGCTACAATTTAGCATAGGTGAGACAACCCAACTCTTTTTGGTTGGATGTGGGTTGGAAGTGACAGCTAGACCCAGATAAGTAAAAGATAACTTCCCATGATTCACCTCAATTATGCCCATCCTACACAAACATTCCAAATCCAAAGGTTCTATGGCACGAGCCACAAGCCTATTAGTATTTTCAGGATCCAACAATTTCAAATTAACAACTAATTGAGTGATATAGGACCCTAATATTAATGGTTTGGATTTTTTGTTTAACACAGATTCAAATTGAGTCAAAAACTAGAAACTCAAATTAATAGGAATTTGTTTGTCCATACACCACAAAAATAAAATTAAGCCTTAAAAAGTGTACCAGTAGAATCCTGTCGATCAAAAAAATTGTACGTTAAGAATCAATGTATGATTTTGAAAATAAGATTTTTAAATATGAAATATTAGATGCATTGGCATTATATGGTTGAGGATCGATAGACCATTTAGTCCACATTTCAGAGGCATGAGAATTAGTATGATAATCACAGTTGGAGCTTACAAATGGTTCGTTCTTAATGTCATCGGCTAATATAAAACCTGTAGCAACGTTAAATTAAGTAATAGATAATGCAAATTCCTGCCTCATAAGTCTAAATTCATCAATCCCTTCGTAAAAATGTTGAATTCTTCATGGGAATTAAATTGAAAGGTACTGTAAAATTCTCGTGTCAATTTAACATAAGCAGGATAGTCAACTTTAACAAATGTATTCCAACAAATTTGCCCAACTAATTTCTTAAAGGAATTACAAATTTGTAAAGCATTAAGAGTATAAGTCAGAACATACATACATGGGTAAATTTTTCATTGGCTCAATTATTGAAATCTCCAATTGTCCTCTGGCAGCTGAAAAGTAGTGAAATCCCCATTTCGTGAGTTCCATTGGCTTCTCCTTTTGATTTGCTTACCTTTCCGGGTTCAATTTCTAGTTGTCGAAACTTGGGTTTGTTTAGAAATCGGAGGAATGGAGGGACTCGACGTCACAGCTGTTGTATCCGATAAAGGTTGAGTGTTAACCAACGTAGGGATTGGTGAAGCTAACTGGCATGAGTCATTTTTCTTGCATGGCATGGTCGCAAGCTCTAGAACTGTAAACCTAAAATTACTAAAATAGGAGCACAAAGCCGAGGAAAATTTGGACTAGTGGGTGGCATTGGTTATGGAGGTAAGGAAGGTAAAAGTTTTAAGGGTTTTCATTGGAATGGTATGGGTGTGGGATAAATTTATAGTTGGGTGAATGAAATTGGAATGGGTGAATGAAAGTGTAAGGTTGAAATTGCAATGGGTGGGTGAGATGGCAGTGGATAGGTAAGAATTTTTTAATTTTTTAATTTTTAATTAAACTAGAATTGAAAATATTGACATGTGAAAATACTAAAGGGAATGGAATAAAATTGACAACTAAAAAAATTAAAAATAAAAAAATAAAAAAATAAAAAAAGAGAAATAATGAAAAATAAAAATAAAATTGAATGTGAAATTTTTGGGTTGCCCCCAAATATGCTTCTTTTAAGTCGTTAGTTGGACGTGTTTATCGACTTACCTGATCAGAGATAGATTGAGGCTACTAGCTCTATCTCTTCCACATTCTTGATTGGAAAATTCTCATAGTATGATTTCATGTCGTGTCTATTAACCTTAAATACCTTGAAATTGTCCGAACTTTGAGTTTCTACTACACCATGAAAAAATATATTAGTAACAAAATGGTCCACGCCATTAAGATTGCAATTTTCCTGGAAATAACTTAAGCTTTGAATGATAAAAAAAAACTTTTTTCCTTATTAAAAATTGCTTCCTTAAAATCATTTTATCATGAAAAGCTTTAGTTTTGTCCTTGTAAATTTTAGCATTTTCATAAGCCTTATCACCAGACTCTTCTACCTCTTGCAATTGCAACTTCCTATTGTTGCCAGACTTTACCAAATCCATGTTTAACTGCTTCACAACTTAATAGGCTCTATGTTCTATTTTCACAGGCAAATGACATGTTTTTACCAAAGATTAACCCGTACGACAACATGCTTATTAGAGTTTTGTAAGCAGTTTGATATGCCCACAAGGCATCATCCAAATGTAAGCTCTAATCTTTTCTTTTCGGATTCACCATTTTTTTCAAAATTGATTTAATTTCTCGGTTGAAAACTTCAACTTGCCATTGGTCTGCGGATGATATGCAATCGAAATACGATGTGAAACACCATGTTTCTTCATCAATGTTCCAACAATTTTATTGCAGAAATGAGTTCCCATGTCGCTAATCATAGCTCAAGGTATTCCATACCTGAAAAAAATGTTAGATTTGACAAAATTGACTACAACCTTAGCATTATCTGTATAAGTAGCTTTTGCTTCTATCCACTTTGAAACATAATCCAATGATAAAATGATATAAGTCTTACTAAAAGATGAAGGAAAAAGGACCTATAAAGTCAATTCCTCATATATCAAAAATTTCACATGCTAGGATATTTGTAAGTCCCATTTGATCTCTTCATCTTGGACTACCTGTTTTTTGTCAACAATCATAAGACTTACGAAATATGTATGCATCATAAAATAATTTGGGCCAAAACAAACCACATTAAAAAAATTTAGGAGTTTTTCTTTTAGGGACAAAATGTCCCCCACATACAGATGAATGGCAAAAATTTAATATGGAAGGAATTTCATCTTCTATAACACACCTTTTAATAATTTGATCAGCACAAAATTTCCAAATGTGAGGTTCATCCCATATATAATATTTGGTTTATCATCTAATTTTATCCTTTTTAACTCAAGATAAATCACTAGGTAAGGACTTAGTCACCAAGAAATTTACTATATCGACATACCATGGAATTACCTGTTGGATTGTAAAGAGACTTTTATCTGGAAATTCATCTTGGAAAACATCAGATGTTAGAGTGATCCGGCTGAGATGATTGGCCACCAAAATTTCAACTCTCTTCTTGTAGCCTTTTTCCAACTTAAACTATTTTATGAGTAAGATCTACCAAATAAACCTTGGTTTTGCTTCTTTCTTAGCCACCAAATATTTCAGAGCAGCATAGTTTGAATAAATGATCACTTGTGTAACCTATAAGTAAGACTGAAAATTTTTCAACCCAAAAACTACAACCAAGAATTCTTTCTCCGTTATGGAATAATCCTTTTGAGCATTGTTAAGTGTTATCGAGGCATAGTAAAGGACATAAGGTACTTTGTTCACGTTTTGACCCGAAACTACTCGAACTATATAATCCGATGCATTGCATATTAATTCAAAGGGAATGCCCCACTTCAGTGGCTGAATTATTAGGGTTGTAGTGAATCGTTCCTTTAGTTCATCAAATGCAATTTTACATCACTCATCAAAATCAAATTTCACATCTTTTTGGGGTAGTCTACACATAGGTTGAGCAATCTTCGAAAAACCTTTAATAAATTATTGATAGAATCCTACTTGACCAAGAAAAGAGTGAACTTCTTTCACAGTCGTAGGGTAAGGTAAAGATCTTATAACATTTATCTTAGCCTTATCAACTTCAATTCCCTTAGAAGAGATTATATGACCTAAAATATTGCTTTGATCAACCATAAAATGAGATTTTTCATAATTTAAAACCAAATTAGTCTCAATGCAACATTTAAGCACTTTCTCAAGGTTGATAATGCATGTTCAAAAGATTCTCCATAAACTGTAAAGTCATCCATGAAAACTTCCATACAATCTTCCACAAGATTAGAGAAAATACTTAACATACACCTTTGAAATGTCACTGGTGCATTACACAACCCAAATGACATTCTTCGATAGGCAAAGGAGCCAAATGGACACGTGAAAATTGTTTTCTTTTGGTCCATTGGTGCAGCCAAAATCTGATGATAACCTGAATAACCATCTAGACAACAATAATGAAATTTACCTGTAGGTCTTTCAAAAATTTGATCAATAAATGAAATCAAAAAAATGATCTTTTATAGTAACCAAATTTAGCTTCCTATAATCTATGCAGATTGTCCACCCATTTTGAACATGAGTGGGTATCAACTTACCATTACTATTTTTTATGACAATTACCCCAATTTTCTTTGGAACTACCTGGACTAAACTTACCTAATTACTATCCGAAATGGGATGGATAATTCCAGCATCAAAAAGCTTTAAGATTTCCTTTTTCACCACCTCTATCATTGGTGGATTTAAACGACATTGAGGTTGCCTTAACCCCTTGGCTTCATCTTCAATCAAAATGCACATAAATGGTGGCACTAATGCCTTTTAAATCAGCTACTATCTACCTAATGGATTCTTTGTGTTTTCTTAACACCTGAATCAATTGTACTTCTTCCAAAGGAGTGAGTTTATTTGAGATAATAATCAGTAACGTACATTGCTCACCTAAAAATATGTATTTTAGATGGCTAGGCAAATTTTTCAGCTCCAATGTTAGCAGTTGAATCAATGAAGGCAATAATTTGGAATTGTTTCGGGACAACTCCATATAAGGTAATTGCTTCAACATTTTCTTGGTTTTCTCCAAATTGCAAAACATGGCTTCAAGTTCGTTATTAAGCACCAACATCTTTGTAAGTAAGTGTCACTATAACGCATCTCCAATTTCAAGAATTATCTCAAGTTCATCACTTCCATTTAAGGAAGAATTTTTTCTGCAAACAAGTGTCAATAAAATCCACAGAGGCAATAGGTTGTTCATTATCTGAAAATTTCATGGCATTGTATATATTGAATTTAATTAATTCACCATCAAATTCTATAGTCACCTATCCATTATGAACATCAATTTTTGTTTTAGTGGTTTTCAAGAATGGTCTTCCAAATAAAATTGGAGTTAAAGAGGATACATCCTCATTACCCATTTGCAAAATGTAAAAATTAGTTGGAAAAAGCATTTCACCTACTTGAACCAAAATATCCTCTAACACGCCCTTGGGATAAGCAATCGAATAATCCACTAATTGAATCACTACATTAGTTTCTTTAAGGGGCCTCATGTTTAAGGACTTGTAAACATCATAAGGCATGACATTTATTGATGCACCCAAATATAACATAGCTTTTTCAATTCTTAAATCACTAATTTTATAGGGAATAGTGAACATACTTGGCTCTTGACATTTAGGTGGTAGCTTTTTTTTCCTGAAATATTGCAGATACGTTCTCTCCTAATTGTAGTTTATCATCAAATTTCAATTTTTGTTTTGAAGTGCAGAGCTCTTTTAGGACTTTAGCATAACAAGGAATTTTCTTAATGGCATCAAACAAAGGAATATTTACCTGGACTTTTATAAAATTCTCTCATATCTATTTCTCTTGCTCCTCTTTCTTTGCTTTAATAAAACGACTAGAAAAAGGGGGCCACATAACAAATTTATGAAGATATGAATCTATGTTTTCTCCTTTTTTTCCTTTTCTAGCTGGTTGGGTACTTCCTTTCTTGCTTTTTCTTCAATTTCCCTCTTGGAGATTTTTGGAGAAGGTTCCTTCAATGCTTTACCACTCTGCAACATGACAGCTTTGGCACTTTACTTAGGATTAATTTCTATTTGAGTAGTAAATTTTTCAGAAATTTGTACCTCTAATCGAGTAATGATTGTTGCCCTTTAGTTCAATTGATTTTCAAGATTTTGAATACTAATTTAAGCATCTTACTGAAATGTCATGGTGTTAATGGCCAAAGATTTAAGCATATCTTCTAAAGAGGACTTACCTTCTAAATTCGGTGCCATTTGTTAATGTTGTCTAGGAACATGGGGTTTCCTATATTGCTAGAAATTTAAAGTAACTTATTGTCTTGGAGAGTTCCCATAACGTAGATTTGGATGGTTACGCTAACCCAGATTATAGGTGTTCGAGAATGGATCATATTTCCTTTGAGTTTGCCTAACAAATCCTCCCATGACATCGACTCATTTTGCACTTTCTTCTTGCAAAATTGGGCATGCATTAGTAGAGTGTCCTAACATTAAACATATTCCACACGCCTTTGCTTCTTCTTTCTTTGTGACTGCGAGTTACTGCACCAAAGATGTAAGATTGTCTAATCTCTTCTCCAACATTGACACATTAACATGTTTTGAATTATAGCCATAACACATCCCATATTGTTGTGTATTGGAAGCCATGTTTGCTATCAAATCTCTTGCGGATGCCGGTGTTTTGTCAACCATAACTCCATTACTTGCAGCATCAATCATACTCCTGTCTGTCAACAAAATACCTTTGTAAAAGTATTAAATCAATAGTTAATCGTTTATTTGGTGATGGGAGGCAGCTCGTACAAAGCTTCTTGAATCTTTCCTAGTATTCATATGTGTGTTGTCGGATGTCGTAAATTTTTTTCTAATATTGGTAGCTCTTGACACTAGAAAATATTTTTCAAAGAATAGTCTCTTCATTTCAACCCATGTCTGCACATTTTCACTAGTGGAGCAATACAAACAATCTTGAGCATCATCTTTGAGAGAAAATGGGAAGGCTCTTAATTTGATTTGCACCTCAAACACATTCAAAGACTTGATGCCCATATAAACCACATCAAATTCCTTCAAATTCTTGTAAGAATCCTCACTAGACAGACCTAAAAAAATTATCAATAAATGAATCAATGTCGACTTTAATTCAAAGGTATTGTTGTCCCCAAATTTTGAAAATTTGTTGCAATGAGGCTGTTGAGAATTTGTAAGGGTAGGTAATTCACAAAGGGTACAATTTGTAGCCATCTTTTCTTTCTTTTGCACTTGTTATCTCTATATTGTCTGCTTCAATAACTTCTTAGTTGTCTTTTCTATCTCTGAATTGAATGACAACTATGCTATTTTGTCTACTTATGTAACATACATATACCGTTAAGAAATCCCCAACAATGATACAAAAATTTGGTAATGCTATCACCTGCAACTAAATTAATACCAACTCTAATAATGAAATATATAGTTAGTGAAGAGTTGAGATCGTTCCCACGAGGAATATATTGGTAAGTGTTTCATGAGTTAAACTAAAACGAATTAGGGTGTTTAAATAATGTGATTCTAAATAATTAAAATTGAAAAAATTTGGACATAAATAGAAATAATCAAATTTGGAAAATTAATGATCAAATTAGTTTCAGGTCACCTAAGTTATCAAACTATTATAGATCATCAATACAAATTTAAATTAAATCCATTAACAAATACTTATTGAATAGTGTTCTCTCTTAGGATTAGATGAATAGAAACATGTATTCTAATTACTCTTATTAACCAATAACTTAGATATGATCTTAAGTTTGATTAATTAATAGATTTAAGAATTAAGATAATCAGTGAGCAAGATAATACACATACGACATGTATTTAGTCTGGATAAATATCTTTCTTAGAATTTCCAATACCTAATGTAAAAGATGGTAATCTTATTTGCCACTTTTGATTAGCAAAACTAAACATCAAATCCTACTAATCTGGCTATAAATTAAATCAATCAATTCCTAGTTACGCACCTTGGAGACCAATCAATTCAATCATGAAAAGTAATACGAAAGACACTTACTATTAGTCAATGAAGTAAACTTTATTAAAAAAATATCACACATACTAGATGATAACCTTGGTTTCCTTCAACCAAGAAGAAGGATTTAACTACTCATAATAGTGATGAAATTTGACAGAAGAATAGCAGAACATCTGGTCTCCATATTTGCCCCTTTCAGAAAAATGAAAAACTCTCTAAAAGAAAGCAAGAACGTGAATGATAAGATGTCTAAAAGATAGTCATCCTACCTTTTTAAAAATTATTTGATTAGATACACTCCTTCACGAAATTAGTAGCAGATCCCCATATATGGAAAACAACTTAATTCCCAAAATGTTTAGAATACTAAGTCTATCGAATCTCCTTTCAAATTTGACTCTGGTGATAAACTTTTCCTTTGCACGTGCCCACGTTTAATCAAAAACTTTTCTACTAGCTAGAAATTCGAATTGCCTTTGCTTTTCTTGCATCTTACCAATAACAATTAAGAAGCAATTTCATTAATTTTAAATAAAAAATTTGACACATTAAAGAGATTTATATCCAAAGTTAGCCCAAAATAATAACTTATTAGCCAACACTTTACCTTATAAAACATGAGCAACATAATTGAAATAGTAGAATTTACTTTTTCACTTGAATGGTATCTTTTTATCACTTAAAACTTCTGAGGCACCCCTCCATTTAAGCTACCCTGATTGGATACAATGCACTATATCATCCTCTATCTCGTTACTACTTTGGATGATAGATCTATGGTACCTTAAATAATCTTTTTGTGGTATAACTTTTATTTTAATCTTGAATTCCATATCAAATGTAACCATACGACCTGAAAAGTTACACTCTAAATACTTAGTCTTAGTCATGTTCAATTTAAAACTCTTTAAATTTAGCGTATCCCTCTAAAGTTCTAGTTTGATGTTAACAACTTCTTTTGTTTCATCCCCTAAAACCATATTATCAATGAAGAATATACTCCAAGGTACATTTCCTTGAATATGCTTAACAAGCTCATTAGTAACTATTATAAGCAGGAAGGGGCTCAAATGTATAATATAATATTGATAGAAAAATGCTTTATATCCCCTCCTGTCATCCTTACTCTAGTCTTAAAACCTTCATACATATCCTTAATAACTTGTACGTAGGCAATAGGAACTTGCTTCGGTTCTAAACACCTCCACATGACTTTCCTAAGTACGTTATCATAAGCCTTCTCTAAATGAATAAAAATCGTGTACAAGTTCGTCTACCTGTCCTTGTAATACTCCATTAATTGTCTAAAGAGATGTATGGCTTCTATTATAGACCTCCCTGGCATGAAACTAAATTGGTTCCTCGAGATAGGTGCACCATTCCACACTATCTTCTTAATAACTCCCTCTCATAGTTTCATGGTGTGACTGATAGTTGATGTCTCTATAGTTATTACAACTTTGGATGTTCCCTTTGATCTTATAAAGAGGATTTACTAAACTAAGTCTCCACTAATGTGATATTAGCAGATTTGGGTATCACATTAAAAAGCTTGGTTAACTAAGTAAGACCCGCTTCTCGTAGGATCTTCTATACCTTTATGGGTAACTCATCACTCATCAGGTCCTACTGCCCTTCTATTCTTCATCTTCCTTAAAGCCCCTTTAATTTCTTCTCTAGTCATGCACTAATAACAAGCGAAGCTATGATACTGCTTAGAAGTGCTAATATTACCTAAGAAAACATTATTATCTCTGCTTTTATTAAATAGTATATAGGAGTAGCTTTGCCATCTCCTCTTGGTGTCATTTTCGTTCAGGAGCACTCGTCCTCGCTTTCTGTTCCCTGACTCTTTCCAACTTAAAATATCCTTTTCTCCATATTTAATTGCTAATATTTGATATAAGCTCTCTTAGGCTCTACTTTTTACTTTTGAGACTATTTTCTTCTCCTCTTTCTTTGTTAGCTTGTAACTCTCTTTGTTGGCTACCCTCTCTTCATCTGTGTTGCTATCTAATAGAGCTTTATTTATAGCCTTCTTAATCTTCACCTTGTCTTGTACATCTTTGTGCCACCAATAAGACTCCTTCTTGCTACTCCTAGGCACTTTAGAAACTACCAAGATCTCCTTAGTTGTATCCCTTAACAAAGTTGCTAATCCCTCCTATATTTGGTTAACATTTCCTTATAGTGTCCATGCTTCCCCAAATATTATTCTATCCTTAAATTGTTCTATAATATCCCCTCTTAGATTCCACTATCTAAATCTGTCTTATTTCTCTAACTCTTAATTATAAGATTCATGACCAACAATCTATGTTGAGTTAACAAGCTTACATTATGCATCACTTTGCAACATTTATAATTGGATCGATCACCAGAAATTGATCTATCTCTTCATAGTTCTGCTATTAAACGTTACCAGGTGCTCTCTTTTTTTTACTGAAGCATGAGTTGAATATCATCAAATCAAACACTACCAAAAAGTCCAACAAAATAACCCTATTTTTATTCCTATCACTTAACTGAAATTCCCATGGATGCCTGAATACTCATCTGAGGTCACTCTTATATAGCCTTAAAGTCTCCTCCTGGTATGGGTTTCTTGTTAGGAGGAATCTATTGAATCACCTTATTGAGCTCTTCCCATAATTAACTCTTAAACTATTCTTCCTATCTTACTTAGGTTGCATAAGCACACACTACATAGAAAACAACATCTTTTACTATAATCTTTAAGGATAAAATTCTATCACTGGTCCTTTTTACCCTTACAAAATTATGTATAAGTTCCTTGATAACTAAGATACCTAACTTATTCCATTGTTTTAAAAATCCTGAATACCAGAGTTTGAACCTGTTGATCTCTTTCACTTTAGCCACCATCCACTTTGTCTCCTAAGTGTACACTATATAGATCTTATAGTTATCCAAAATCTGTACTAATTCTAATGATTTCACTGTAAGAATCTTGATATCAACACCTTTTCTCCTTTTAACCCCAGATACCACTGAAGGATTAGTCCTAATGCTACCATAAGTTTCAAAGTAGTACCTTTATAAAACCCAATACAAGCTTATCTAGACAACTTAACAAGGCCCTAAGCTACGTCAAAACTACTAGTAAAAAGTAACTATGATTGGAGACTCTTCAAAGAAGTTTTATGGTTAAGATGGGTAAATGAATTTTACCTTAAAAATAAGCATTCTTGGAGTTTCATATAAATGTGTAGGAAAATGGAATTAATTTACCCTTATATCAAATTAGAGGTGGGAACTAGGAACTCAACCTAGTTCTGGTATGACAACTAGAATGATCATAGTCCCTTAATCTCAAGATAAGAGTTGAATTAACTAAGGGGTTATATTCAATCTGAATTCTATAGTGAAGGAAGTTATAATGGGGGGAGGATGGTCTATTAGATTTAAAGGGTCAAGGACAACAGAGTTTCTCATTCCTACCCATCATTCAAATACTATTGAGGAAGATAAGGCAATCTAGTTTCCAGATAAGTTAAGTAGGTTTGTCAATTTAACTTGTTTACAATCTAACTTCCAGACAAGTTAAGTAGGTTTGTCAATTTAACTTGCTTAAACCTTCTTGAGCCCCACTCCATAAGGGTGCAATGGTATAAGCTAGTCTAGAATAAAATACTTATCCAAAAGGCTTCCTTCATTTATTACTTGGTGGCCAAAAGAATATTAAGAACAAAAGACAAGTTTCCAGATAATGTCAATTCTATATACATTCTTTATAATCTTTCCCCTAGGTGTATCTCAAATCTATTTTTCTAATATCATTATTTAACTACTATCTTATCCAGATTATAGTATTTATTGAATACTTATATGAAAGAACAAAATGGGATGATATCTTATATTAGGCCAATGATATTGTTAAAAAGGAGAACAGGGATAGTGCCTTCTTCAGAACTCCATTCAATTGTTTTGTTTACTCAATCTGAAGGGAGAGAAATAATAGAATCTTTAAAGGAGTTTCTTAGAGTAAAAATATCGTAGCATACAATACTATATGTTTGATCATAGAAACTCTTATATTCCACAATGTTCCTAAGGAGGCTAGCACTCCAATGAGACAAAGATGAAACTTACCTAGATGAGATCAATATTATTAACCATATAAACAACTAATCTTAAAGATTATTTGAAGTTTATACTCAACACAATCAATAATACGTAATGGAGTAAAAGGAAGTAAGCAAAAAAGCAAAGTACATACAAGTCGAGGGGTCTCACTGATAGGGTAGATATATTCTAATCCATCTATGACTAAGCTGAAAAACTCTAGATTTTAGTGTAGAATAGTTAAGAACCAAAACTCATTAGAGCAATCAAAGTGGAAGAGTCTCCTAGCAGAGGGAGTCTCATTCTATTTGATAAGTTTGAAGAATCCAGTTAAAATGTACGTGTGGTACACTTGTAGATAATCAAAGTTTGCATTGGCCTTATTTAGACTTTTCAGAAATTTTTAAGTTTATTACTTTTCTTAGGGGAGTAGAGTCTACTTATTTTTCTTAATAATGTAATTTTACTATCTCAATTTATCAATGCAATTCCTTTATTTTTCAAAAAATTAAAATAAATAAATCTAAGTTGGAACAAATTACTAAAATTTTTTATGTACCTAGCTACTCTTTCAACCCATTGAAAGTGAAAGACTGTGAAAACCAATGTATGAGTAGATGTATTCTTATAGACACATATACCTTCACTATTACTCGATTTACATATAAAAGATAATAATGAAAGTATATACATATATGGCTGTCCAATGCATAGAAGAATAATGAACCAAGTAAATATAAATAGTCTTGACTATTGCTTAGTTTTAAAGACAAAAGTAACAAAACCATGATCTAAAAGGCATCGAGAGGAGAAAAATTAAAGCTGAAATTTAAGTAATGAACAACTATACCTTAAGATGATTTTTTAGAAATAAATAATAAGATAATAAAATTTGTGATTTATTCTAGTATAAAAAAACCTTATGACTCAGTAATTGATATCATAAGAAATCTTGACTAGCAAGTAGGTTACCTATAAGGTTTTCCGAATTCAAACTTTTGAATGTTAATACGAAGATATGAAACTTAAATTAGACTTAGGAGATCACAAAATAGATGTTTGATAGGGATTTATGGTCCAAATAGCTAAAACCACAAATGAATACATCAAAATTATAAGCCCTAAAATTTGGAAGAAAACCCTAACCTTAGTTTTCAAATTTAACAAACATGATCCTAAATTTAGAATTTGGAACTGGAGATATGAGCAAGAAATAGCTTAAGAAAAAAAACAAAATTATATTTATATACTTGTCTAGTTTAAAAATGAAAAAAGATAAAAACAAAATGTAGTGATCAAATAAATCAATGTTATAAATGAAACATAGCTTTAAAAATTCAGATCTAAACAAAATAGGGTTTATAAAAACCATATCAATTTCCTCTTCCATAGACCTAGATCCAACTAAGTCACTAAGCATGAATCAAAATCATTTATAATAGTCTAACTGTAAAAAATAAAAAAATCAAAGGTCAGTAATTGAGCTTACATAAGGTTTAGAAGAAAGGAAACTTTTAAGTTTATCAAATTAAAGAAAATATACAAACCCATTTACATGAGTTTTAACTAAAAAAACTCCATAATTCTCTTGATTCAAGTCATTTAACTATGATCATACAAGATTTTTCTCACTCCTTTCTCTTCAATTTTATTTTTCTATTTTTCCTTTTTAAATTAAGGAGAAAATTTTTGTAAATCCTTCTTCTCCCCACCCTACATATATATATATATATATATATATATAGAGAGAGAGAGAGAGAGAGAGAGAGAGAGAGAGAGAGACTAAGAATATGTACTAAATTCATAATGATAATTTGAATCTTATATAAATAGGCTCATATAATCCTTTAATAAAAGGTTCATAATTATGTGGGATATAATTTTAAAAAAAGAAGGCGAAGGATCAAATTGGTTAACTAGGAGAGATATAATGCATCTAGTCCAACAATATAGTTGTAACATGTATGACAAAGCAAGTTATACAATAATTAAACTATGTGACAATTGCTTAATGTAGAAAATGGAGCAAAAAATATTGAATGTTTATTAGCTCATAATATTGGTTAAAATCTATTAGATCCTTTTGCACCTTTCATCCAAATCAATCTTCAAAAATAATTACTCAATGTGTAGTATATGAGAATTCAATCATTAATGCTAATCTTTCCATTTCATTTTAACCTAAATCAATAATTCATGATAACTCAAATCATTCAAAGAAAATTTCAAGATAATTAAGAACTCTAAAGAGATAAATCGGTAAATAAGAACTAAAGCAAGCTTGATAATTGTTTTGTGAAACCCTAACAAAATAAATATATATATAAAACAAGAGCAAAATCATCAAATAAGCTAAATACTAAACAACCTTTCACTAAATTTATTTCGTACATTTTTCTTAATGTATCAAAACCAATACTCAACAATTTCAATAAAAATAAAAATATGAAAGCAAGCAAGAGTTCCCTTGAAAATTGAGTATGGTTGATATATCTCTTACAAATTCAATGGTAAGGTGGAGTGAATTGCAGGAAAGCAATGAAGACCATCAAGTTTCTATATGAGTAATGAGCCTCTCAAATCTGTCTAGTTATTCATGATTTGAATTGTTAAGGGTAGAAGTGGATGATGCTGTGTAGTTTAGCAGATCCAAAATTTCCTTTAAATGATCACGACACATCCTTCTTGATTAGGTCATAGTTGGTTTTAGATTAGCAAAATACTAAGCATCTTATTTCTTGTCAAGATAAGTCGTGAGATCCAAATAGGGAATATCTAGTGGCATCATTCCACAGGTAACATGCAAATTATTGTTATTTTTTTAAAACTATGCAAATTATTGTTATTAAAATTAATCAAATTTTCACTCATAACTAATTAGGTAATCAAAGAACCTAGGATCAATAGATGATGATTCGATATGAAAATATCAAATTACGAAGCTAATAACATCTAAGATTTCATTTTACTTTGTTTATCATACTCCACAATAAATAAAATTAAGTTTTATTTTGCACATTAACAAAATCTTTCCTACTCGAAATCATAAAAGCTAGAAAGCTATTAATGTATTTTAGGGTAGAATGTTTTTGAAAAGTATTCTTTTGATTTCCTAGGATCATGGAGGTAAGCAATAGACCATTCTAAATAAAGTACACTGGGTTAAAAATCAACACTATAATTATAGGCAAAATTCAAAAATTCATCATTAGTGACATATTCTATAGTAATAAAATAGAATACAAGATTGAACTCAATAATTGAAAGTATAAAACTCATGAATATAAAATTACTATTGTAGGAGTATTCAACGTAAAGTTAACATGCTTATTGAACTTAAATATATTGTAAGATTCACGCACAAGCTTAGTATAAACAGGCTATTGAATGGAAAAATAAGTATTCCACCCATTATTATCAATCAATTCAAGCACATTATTTTTAATGTGTGAAACATCCATAATGGGGTGATGAATGTGCTTACATGGAATGGTAGACCATTTATAAACACTTAAGTAACTTTCTTTGTCACGTCTTTCCTAAAATTGGAGGTACCCATTCAAATTTGACTCTAAAGGATGTAATATATGCTTGCGTTTCCCTAAATGCATTTTAGTATGAGATTTAGAAATTGCTTCTATGAGAGATGCATTTAGAGATGATGAGGGAACCCATTCTTAAGCTTTGGTTTTGAGCCTCATGCTACATTTAGAGGATATGATCTTTTTAGTTCTTCAAAAGGGTGTAAATCATGCTCTTTTTTCCCACTATTTAGGCGAGAGGAGAAGAGAAGATACGAAGGAGAAAGAGAGATCGTAAGATGGGGGGTGATGTTGAAGAGCGAATAGAGAGCGTAGATGGTGAGATGTAAATCTGACTAGTGTAGCAAAGAAATATAGGAGGAATAAGTTATTTATTTATTTTTATTTAGCAAATTTGCTTTTTTTGCATGCTTTTGAGACAATTTTTTTTTTTTAGTAAATGTTATTTGTATGCTTTTTTTAATGTTGCATCTGTAATTTATTAAGGATGCCTTATAGCCCTAAAATAAAATAGATTAATGTAAGTTAAAAAAATAAGAAAATTATAATTTAAATTAAATAAATTTTCTATAAAGAAAAATATTTGGTTGCCTCCTAATTAGCTCATTTCTTTAATGTTTGTTGCTTAGACATTATAGTCCTTCATGTCTTATAATTTAGATAGTTGAAAATGATTTCTTCAATATTATACACTTAAAAATGCTCATAAAAATGTTTGCAATGATGTTCATTCACCTTAAAAGACTTACTAGTGCTTAGACTATATATTTCAACTACGTTAGTAATAACAAAAGCTTCCACCTATCTAGAGCATAATTTACCCTAAAATAGTTTCAAATAAGAGTGATAAATTAGAACTTTCTAAATAATTAAAAAGTGTTTTCTAAAATTTTTTGATAATGAAAAGCTTTTTGTTTTTCTTTGTAAATTATAGAACTCTTATAAGCATAGTTACGAATTTCCTCCTACTCTTACAATTGGAATTTTTGTTTAGTCTCATCTAGTTTTATATTGCATTGTTTGATGGCCTAATATGCTCTATTTTCCAAGTAAAATTGAGGATGACACAATTTGCTAAAAACTAAATGGCAAGGAGACATAATAACGGGAGTAATGTAAGTTAGAGTAGGCACATAGTGTATCTGTAACATCCCGTTCCCATACTAAGGGTTAGAATCCTAGATGTCGGTAATGAAGAAAATATCAATGAGAGATTAGAAAAATACATCTCACGCTTAAGCATAATGTCAGCATACATGTATGTGAATTTGATTGTTGCACACATGAAAATAATTGTACATGCATTCATGGA
>JAOSBK010048210.1:0-18239 GCA_027568895.1 Erythroxylum shatona
AGCACATGTTATACTCCTTGATTGGATCAAGCAGTAGATCTCATAAGCTATAGACATGAGTTGTTTAGAGTTAACATTTGGATGCTTACTAAGGGTAGTAAGTACATTAGTTGACCTACTATGAGACAATCATATGGATATTATATTCCAGTGTCAATGATAGTCTCATCATAACCATATGCAAGTATCTTTTAACTTGAGGTGCTCAAGGATATCTCGAATACTAATCCCATGCTTTGACTCTATTCATCGGTGTCTTTCAGGGGTTACTCATAGGGTGGTGTTGGGTATAGCTTGAGTTATTCAGAGGTAATTGAGTAACCAATAAAGGATTCACCACTCCTGATCGAAGGAGATGATACCCACGAGCTCCTGTCAGTGCCTTTCAGGGGTTACTCATAAGGTGGTGATTAGGGTCAGCTTGAGGTATTTGGAGGTAATTGAGTAGCCAATAAAGGATTCACTACTCATGATAGAAGGAGATGATAGCCACGACCTTTTATTGGGGTCATTGCTCGGGAATCTTTGGCTAAAGCAGCTATGTGTCATAAAGAGAGTCTTCAATGATACATAAAATAATGAGATCCTCAGGAAAAGATCTAATATCACTTGGACTAGATGTGATGTAGTCAGTCTAGTAGGAGTTGACACTTTGACCATACTCTAAACCAAGTGGGGTATAGATGGTGAAAGGATGAATTACATGGCAACATTATATATGGAAGGGTTCGTAGTTAAACCACTAACTTTTCGATTAATTGGGGGTCATGACGTGTTGTTAGATACTACTCTTGACTTACTTGAATTAAGTGTTAATTCAAGTGGCCAACATAACCAGGAACTTAATGGGTCAGACACATAGGAGATCCAAAGGATGAGTAAAATGGTCTTGAATAGTGATTCAAAATATGAGAGAGTGTTTCAGGATTGTATCACGATGTGATCATGGTAGAAAACATTGTATGGAATGGATTAGAAACAAGTGTTGTTAGCTGCCAATTTGGCCATTAACTTCCCAAACTTCCAATAAAACATGCTATTCATAGTCATTAACTTCTCATAACTTCCATTAATGCATGATATTTATGACCATTAACTTCCCATAACTCTCTATTAGTGATGGGGGTTATGGAAGGCCAAATGGTGCAAAAATAGAGATGATTTTCGTGCATCTTATGTAAGACACAAGTGAAAGAAAGGTTTTTTTCCACACACACACACTCTTTTTCTCTCTAACTCTCATAGGAGTTCTTGTCTTTGCTAGCACAAATAAAGAATTCTAGTCATCTCCTAGTGAAGATTCATCCTTTTATCTTCATGTGGACTTTCATTGGAGATGGTCTATATTGATCATTGTGGTTTACAACAACCCAACGCGAAGAAGATTAAAGAACGAAGGAGATTGTCAGAATGGTATGTAAACATCTTACATTTCTTGTTTTTGTTTTCTATATCTATATGCATGAGTAGATCTATTTTTTAGGTTTTATTTTATTTTCTACTGCATATATTATATATATATATTATCTATAAGATGCATGATCAGAATCTTACACATTCACCAACATAAAAGTCACACGTGTCATTATAATTTAGAATCCACATATACATTACATAAGATTGTTTTGAGTTAAATCTTAGTACCAAATATATAAGATGAAATGGTATGCTAATACACAAGACTCTAGTTAGACCCCTCAGATTTAGCTTATCAGACCTTTGATTCATTCTTGTCCCTAAAATGCAAGTACTAGACTTCTACTATATCACCTTAGTAACTAAAACTCCCTTGAACCTGAAAAAAACAACGTTGCAATTTTGATGAGTTAGCGAACTCAGTGAGTGAACCATCATCAATGTATTCACTCAAGTCAAATCATAAAAACAAGTATTTCAAATTTTATGATACTTCCATAAGCATATCATATAAGCTAACATTGCATATCACAACACATCCTCCATTAACTTCAACTGTAATTTAATATTTCAAAACAATTCAATAATTCATTTCAATTCAGTCATTTGATACATATAGGGATGTATATGCAAATGCACATGTGTTTCCATTCTCATTTTGTTTTGTTATGACCAAGTACTTATCAACCCAATTTACTATCCCATATCTATTGTGGATACTAAGATCACTTCTATCTCACATCCATTGTGGATACTGAGTCTATGTTATCTAAGCCTAGGGCTCTTTTTCATAATATTGAGCTCAAAACTCTTTTCTACACATCGATCACTCTAGTCGCAACTCCTTTATCTGACCATGCATTTTAATGTGATGAGATGCATCATTTCATATGTTATGTTTTCATTTCCTTTCATCTCTGTGTACTTATGTCACATATATCAAACTCCTCGGATCTAAGTCTAGCAATTATCAATCAATTGTACACAGGTTCCATATTAAACATACAATTCATATAGAAGCATATATAAATGAGTTTACACATCTAAGTTGACTTACAGTATGATCCAAAAAAGTTACTGCCTCGATGTTTCGACAACATCTAGATGTTGGTAATCACCTTGCGTGTCAATCGTCATGCAATACATAAACACATAGTTCAGAAATCACTAATTTGTTTAATCATATGAATATACAATCATGCACATGTATATGTTTCATGTTTCAATGCATGCTCAATTAACTTTTCGGGTATGTATTCTTATGCATAGATCTTGACTATTCAATTTGTGCTTATACACACTAAAACCATTCAAATATTATATCTTGTATACTACCATTTTGCAATAAGGTTTGTACCTTTAAGTTTGCTTTATTTACTCCAAATTCATCAACCATACATTACACTTATCCTTGAACATTTTTATGATAAAAAAACATGATCAAAAAGCCTCTTATAACACACACACAATTGTTTTTTTTAATTTGGAATTTCAGCAAGCTAGATCTATACATTCACCAAACTTTTTTTAGGTTATGACATTAATTAAAGATCATGTTTCCAATTAAAGAACTCATTTATTCCTTTAACAAATCATAATTTCCATATTTGAACACAATCATATCAAAATAGTCCATTTTTTAGGTTATGACATTAATTAACTACATAAACTTATCAAGCTCTTAACCAATTAATTAAGCAACAATCTAGGCTCATTCCTAGCCTTAATTAAGTCCAAATATACCAATTTAGAGTGACTTTTCAACTGGTTCGACATGTACATAAGGCTGAAATTAAAATTCCAGAATTTGTCATCAACATCAATAATGTGTGTAATTTTACTACCTTCAATACTTCACAAATTTTACAAGCTTATAGACATCACTAACACCTGAAAATTTTCAGATTTCATGTTCTTTAAGGTTACTTCATTTCAGGTTAATTTAACTTCCATATTGGTTACTCCAAGGCTTACAAAATTTACTCACTTATGTCATTAATAGTCACTTTTTACAAATACACCTACAGCTTTAATTTTCTAGATTCGAAAACGCCTTAATAACATCTATCTTTAACATGTATTCCTCATCAATTATACTTCAAATCCTAACTTAAATCATCCATACAACAGACCATAAACTACTGTTTTCATACATGCAAAAATATAATAGAAATGAACCCATTCATTCTTCATTTTCCAACCCATCTTCAACACCAACACCACATTCAATCCATCCCTAATTAGCCATAATAAAAATTCTGCTAACATATAACACAAAAGTTCAGTATTTCACTTACTTGATTAGCTTGAATGCCACCTCAAATGTCAAGCTTGCTTAGCCTCACATGCAAAAACATTTCAAGAGCAATGAGGGAGTATGATGGTTCAGCCATGAAAAAAAAAAAAACAGTAATATATGCCACAATGTTCTGCCTTTATAACTATCTTTATGAAGGATTTTGCATGGGTTTTGGGTGGTGATGTACAGAACTAAGGCAAAAACTCAAAGATGTGGGTTATGGGTGGGTTTCGACAATGAGATGGAGGAGAACGATAGTGTATACAATAGAAACATGACAAAAGAAGCCGAATTTGTTGGTCACAAGGTGTAGGATGAGTGTTCTTTCTTTAAAGACACTTGTCATGTATTTAAGCAAGACACATTTCCCCCTTCTTGGATACCAAATGTTACTAAATTCCTAAGCCATTTGTCACTTAATTCTTTAAGCAATTTTTCATTTATTTTATAGGCTTCGTCATCCTAAATTTTCATATGTCAACTTGTCTTGCTACTTGAAATTTTTCCTAGTCTAAATGTACATTTTAATCCATCAATCTTCTAATTGTGACAGATAAACTCCAAATTCCTAATTGTAATCCATCAATTCCTTTTATTTGTAAATCAAAATATAAGACATTAGAAATGCACAATCATGTCACAATTATTTTAAAACTTTCATACCCCGAAACACGTCAATTGAGTGCATATAAAATCTTTGCATAAGTGAAATCCTTGGGAAGGTGTCGAGTCTTCTTCATTTGATTTTGATGGAATTGATGAGATGCTATGTTTTAACAATGTGTCATATAAATGCTTACTCTCTTGATTGTTATTTTGTCTTAACCCTTAAATGTGAATTAGCTTTAGGAAATTTTTGGATAACATGAAAGGAGATGAGAGGTTGTTGTGAAGATGACTAATGTATTGAATTGATGTATGCTTGAGGACAAGCATGAGTCCGGTGTGGGGGAATTTGATAGGATCTTATATTGCTATCTTTTGTTTTAGATTTATTTTGGTGCTTAAATATGGAAATTAATGTTTGTTTGATTTCAGGAGATAACAAGTGGAGATTGTATTGAATTGGCACTCTAATAATGATTATCACAAATTTTGGATAAAGTGAAGAGATTGATGTAGTGGATAAGGTTGATCACTTAAAAAATTAGAGATTAACTAGGAAACTTCTTCTTATCCCTATCATGTAGAAGTTTGAATTTAAATTTGTTTTAGATAGATATCTTTACAAGTTAGAGTTAGATTAGGATTAAATTAGAAAACCCTATAAACGAGACTTTCCTTAAAATAGAAAGTTGTTTTATCCTTACGTTTCTAGCAATTCTTAGTCTTTCTTCTATTTTGTTATTGGAGCGGAAGCCATGTGTGGCTAAACTCAGTTATTCTGAATTAAGGGGATTCAATACTCTAATTATAATTTTGTTAGGTTTTGTGTTCCAAACTTTTATTCATATTTTAATTCAATTATTTCTTGTTTTAAGTTATCATATTTTATGCATGATTAATATTTAATTAATCTGATAATTTAACTTAATACTGATTATTCTATTGCTATTCAGGAATTCAATGATTTGTAATTATCATGAAGGGTTGGTACACGTAACAAATAGGTTATTTATGAATTTTCTTATTTAACTTATAATAAGCAAGAAAACTAAATTGAATAGTTGTCGTTATCTCGATTATTTAATTTAGGGTTAGTTTTTTTCATTGAGCTTATTGCTATCATTTATTTGATATGGAATGCTATGACACCCAGTCAATAGATGATAAGTTTTGGTTTGGATGTTAGATTTAAACTAATTAATTTAGGAAAATTTGAGACTTATTACAGCTATCTTAATATGTTTCGGACTAATTGTTTGAAACATGAAAATTTTCTTTTTGAACCAATGATCAATATTACAATTAGATGAGATCATTCCCTTGAATTGAAGTTTGGTAATCTTGAATTTCTCAATTTTAAATTCAGTTGATACCCCTTATTGAGCTCTTGTACAATGGATATGTTGTCCCCTATCATCCCTCCTTGCATAAATGCATTTTGGTTATTACTAACCAATATCCCCAAAATTGCCTTGAGCCTATTTGCTATAATTTTATAGATCACCTTATAAAGGAAATTAGAACAAGCAATCAACCTAAACTTTTCAAAGGAATTCAGATTACTTGTCTTAGGAATTAAGCAAAGGAAGGTTTTGTTAATCTCCTTTAATAACACCACAATAAAGAAGAATTGACTTACAACTTGTTTAACCATCCTTCCAATCTCACCCCAAGCTTTCCAAAAGAAAACTCCATTTAGGGCATCAGGACCTAGAGCTTTATTAGGATTCGTTTGGAAGATAACTTCTTCAATCTCCGCATGTTAGATAGGCCTAACCAACTTAAGAGCCTCTTCTTAAAGTAGGTTCTTCGAAATGAAAGAGTTTAACAAGTGTGACGTAACTAAAATCCTAGTAGATTGACCATAAAATCTACTAAAATATTTCCTTGCCTCTTCAAAGATTTGATCCTAATGGTTGAGTAACCTGCTATCTTCAACTTGGATGACATAATTCTATTGTTGTTGTTTCTCCCTACTAATGAGTTGAAGAAGAACTCAGAGCATTTATCAACTTCCTGTAGACATTTAGCTCTTACTCTTTGCTTTATCAAACTTCCATGATTTTAAACACCTAAGAGAGTTATTCAGATTCACTTTCTCCAGTGACAAAAGTTAAAGGTCCCCAAGGTTATTAGAAAGTTGCCCTTAAATTATAGAAAGATCACTCTTAGATCTTTCAATAGCTTAAGTAGTGGAGTTTCCCTTTGTAGCATTTAGTTTTTTCAATTCATCCTTGATTGCTTTAAGCCTCTGAACACATATAAACTGTTTAGTACCATACACGACTTGCAACATTCCTTTCTAAATAACCTCTTGAAAACCTTCCATATCTGCCAAAAAAATGTTAAATTTGAAAGGAAATTTAACATTTTGTTTGAGGAACATACTCTTTATCCTAGTAGGGGAGTGGTTAGAGAAGAGAGGATCTAGAAAGGAGGCAGAACGCATAAGAAACTAAAGTAACCAACTCTAATTAACTAGCAACCGATCCAACCTTTTTCTTATAGACTAGTCCTTAGCTTGCTTATTGCTCCAAGTAAATGTGTAACCCTGATATTTGAGATCAGTGAAGCCCATTGTCTCCATACAATCCTTGAAATCTAATGTGAAGTTCCTCAGGAGGGCATTTCCTTTAGCTTCAGTTCTAAATAGAGTAGAATTAAAATCACCACGGATAACCCAAGGACAAACCACTCCATTCTAGAAATCCACAAAACACTTCCACCTTCCTTTAGAAGGCATAATTACAGCCATATATGATAAAGGAGAAAATATACACATCAAAATGTCATTTCATGTGCATCACCTACATTTCCACTTCCAAGACCTCTACCTCCACAATTTCTTTATTAAAACCAATAATTATTATTCCAAAGGCATGTTTTTGGTGATTTGTAACAAATTTATAATCACTACACAATTTATTCAGCTTTATAATATTATCTACTCTAATCTTGGTTTCCAAAAAAGCAATTAAACATGGCTTTTCTTGATAGACAAAATCCATCAAAGCTAAAAGCTTCTTTGGGTAGTTAATACCTCTAACATTCCATGTAAATGAAGTCATTAAGAAGATGTAGTTATATTTGGAGCCTTTCTTTTTGCTTCTACTTGCTCTCCTTGTAACCACAGTCTCAAAAGAAGTTCCTAAATCACCTCCCATTATAGAAGAGGAGGAGGTATTAAGTGATCCACTTCGGTATAGACTAGTAAGGAGTTTATTTTCTTTTAATTCCTCTTTCTTTTCCCCATTCTTAGTTAGAGTATCCAACTAAAACATGGGATTTGTAGAGAGAAGTTACCACCTGAGCATTACTCACTAATTTAGTGTTGGCCTCTTGCATAGTCTGTTGAGGAGATTCCTTTTGAGTGATTTCATAACCTACATGTTCATCCAATCCTATAAGCTCCTTATAATCTCCTTTTAGGAACTTTTTACCTGTAGGTATCCACCTTTTCCCTTGAGATTTTGGTGATGACTTCCATTGGTAGTTAACATAGACATTGTCTTCAAACAAAGAGCAATTTACTCCTAATCTCATAATTGGTATACTTTCTTACATATTTTGTATTGACTCTATGTTTGTACACAACCTTGCATATCCAACTCTTTTCCTTTGTGTAGTATTTTTATCCATACAATGATGTTTAAGGGAGCTTGTCATCATGCTAAAGCCTTTGGTATTCCAATATTCAAGTGGGAAATTGTGCAAATGTACCCATAAAAGGAACAACTTGGTGTTTAATGGAATTAGCTTGGATCCTCGGTATCTATGGCTATAAAAAAAAAGGCTAGTTCTAGATATGTCGGGGACCCTCCACCACTACTTTCATAGCTGCATCTTTAGATGAGAAGGTAAACAGAAAGATGTTTTCTTCTGCTATAAGTGCTTTAAGTAAACCTCGATTTTTCCACATATTTTGTGTCCATGTTTGAATAATTGGAAATACAGATCTCCTATCCTAAAAGAAGTCAATCAATAAAGCTTCCAATTTTTTACACCAGCTTTAAGAAAATCCAACTAAGGGGAAACCAGCAATCTACCATTTTCTTCTTTTAGAGCTCAATAGTGTAAGGTATAGTCTTGCCCCTCCCTTATTACTTGTTTTCAACTTTTCCTATCTTGTTCAAGAATTGCAGGAGCAACCTGGGGAAGAAGAGAGGAGTCTTCTGCATCCTTTGAGGGCACAGGAGGAAAGTTATTGGAGGACAAAGGAGCTACTAACATGTCTGAAGAGTAAAAGACTTAGTTTGGAAAAAAAGTGAAGGGTCTAGGCAGCTCGTTCAAAAGACAGTTGCCAAAATTGTGAAAGTGGAGAAGGCGGGAAGGAAAAGAAGTAGATAAAGACCAAATTGCCCATAGAAGAGAGAGGAAAAAGAAGTGAGAAGCAAACCCAAATCTGAGTTCAAATGAGGTTAAAGATTGCGGAATAGAAAGATGAGTGGAGGTAGCTTACTAAAATGGAAGCTAGTCAAGTGTAAGTTGATGCATTGCACCTGAGTTCTTCTTCAATATGTGATATAAGTTAGCAAGACTAGAGAGGAGGAGGCTTTATCAATATATGTGAGAGATGTTTTTGTTTAATGTTACTCATTTCTGTACATTGCTCCATATCGAAGAGCAACAAAGCCTTATACTTATTTGTTCATAAAATCAGAATTAATTATTTCTAAAAATGGAGTATCCAAGGAGATTATAATCAAAGTAACAGCTCCTTAACCTAAATCTCACAAATGCAAGCCTTTAAATTCCACACATACAATAGGGTTACAAACTATTAGGCTGTGACACTCTCAAAACTCTTAAACCATAATTAACCAAATAGTTCCCAAAACATATCATTAATAATCAAATTCCTCAATAGTTTTAAAAAAGAGATGATTATTTTCCAGATACAAAAATATTCTACATAACACAACTGAGTTGTCACATTTTTAAATATATATATATACATTCCAAAAGCTTTACACAAATAATATATTGGCCCCACCTAAACTCCACTGGGTCTGTCCCATACTCTAAGGTTATCAGTAATCACTTGATCTCTTAAAAAATAAAATGGCAAGGGCTGAGCTGCCAACTCAATAAGGATAATTGACCTGACCTTTAAAATGAAGTAACTTAATAATTAATTACTTAGTCAATCGATTAAATAAAACATATAATACTTGTATACATAATAGTCCTCAATATAATCCAAACAGTTAACAAACATCTAAAATTTTTTACCAAATTATGATTAACACAAATATTAATTTTAACTGTCATTTATGCTTTATTCCAATGTTTAATTGAATTGCCTGGGCTGAACTTAACCTAGTAGGCATACATCCAATTGTCTGCTGACTTATCTCATCATAATCTCTCATCAGTGAAAACGTAATTAAATGTATAAGTACTACTCCAGTACCTAGCCATCGACACAGGATATTCCTCGGACTCAAGATATCCCGATACCACTTCGGTACCTAGTCATTGGCACATGACATCTCAGGACTCAAGATACCCTAGTATCTGCTCCACGGACAGATATCTAGCCACCACTCACTCATATCAATACATCCTATCCATCTAAGACCATTGAATGTAGCCTATTCTAGGGAAGCTACTGATTCTCAATTTTCACCAATTATTCATAAATTATTATCCACCAATCACTATTTAATTAACACATTTCTCATCAATTTAATAAATAATACACCTCAAAAAACGTAACAAAATATAATAATGAAACACCTTATACTACGTTAATTATTTGATAATTAAAGTAAATATAATTTATGTATGTAAGTATTAATCATTAAGTAAATTAATGACTAATTCAAAATAAATTTTATTAATAACAAAATGGTACTTAACTTTAAAAGTAAATTCCAAGGTTATCCTTACCTTAATTTTGGACTCAACTAATTGAAAATCCCATTTTCTCCTTAATCAGACTTTCAGATTTAGAGTTTACAAAATTTATTAGACTAATTTGTCAAAAATACAGTTACACTATTAATCTAACATTATTCTCTCTTCCAATTTATTCTTAATTATAAAAATAATGTTCTTACTAACCTAACCCCCATAATTACTAAAATACACATAACTAATTAAAAGTCCATTTTACCCTTCTCCATTTTAATTAATACCAAAAATGCCTTTCTTACAACAAAATTCTAGACTTATCCTTAATTTTTTGCATTTCCCATTCTGCCCTTATATGTAACTTAAATTACAGATTCACCTTTAACTTTTTGCACTTCCCGTTTTGCCTTTACATGCAACTTAAATTCTAAATTCACCCTTAATTTTTTTGCACTTCCCATTTTGCCCCTACATGCAACTTAAAATTTCAAAACAATGTCATCATCTTCACCCTTCCTCTTCTTCTCTCTTTTATTCTTTCATCATTTTCCAACACATTTTCTCCCTTTTTATCCCTTCATGCAACTTTCAAAATTTATTCCAAACAACCACAATATGCAATCCAACTATAAACTAGTGTAGGATGATCAAAAATCACAAATAAAATGTCATAATAGTTGTTGAAATTTTTACTTAATATAAGGCACTATGGGGTTGTCAACCTCCATAACTCCCTCCAATTTTTCTGCAAAACAAACAAAATAAGGAAAGAGTTACATGCAAATGAAAGAGTATGTTTTTAGACACACTTACCAGTTGGAAATGAAGTAAAAAGATGAGAAGATGGTGAACTTTCAATGATTTTTAGTGCATATTACTAGCAGGTTGCTTATTTATTCTCTAATATTTTTAATAGCTTAATGGGATGGACTGTGGGTTTGGTTTTAATTTAGTTTTGTGGGCTTTACAGATCTCCCATCTCTTAAAAAAATTTTGTCCTCAAAATTAAAATACGTACCTAAGGATCCAAACAAATAAGGATATTGATATCAAACTTCATCCTCTAACTCCCAAGTCACCTCTCTTGGAGAACAATGATGACTCCACAAAACTCACACTATCAAAATCTACCGTCTCCTTAACTTCCTATTTTGTCTATCTAATATCTCCACTAGCTCCTCCTTATAAATCATATCATTTGTAATTTGGATCTCAGGCCTGGATATAACATGAATAAGATCCGATCAATATCGTCTCAACATTGACATATGGAACACATCATGAATCTATGATAACTCTAGTAGTAATGCTAATCTATAAGCTAATAGCCCTACATACTGTATAATTTCATATAGCCCAATATCGCTTAGACTCATCTATCCTCTTTTACCAAACCTCAGAATTCCCTTCCTAGGTGATACTCGAAGAAATACCATATATCTAATGTTGTAGTCCATCTCCTAATGATGATGATCAACATATTTCTTTTGCTGATCCTGAGCTACCTTCAAACATTGCCTTACCATCTTTATGTTCTCTATTGTCTCTTGAACCAATTTTGGCCCCTCTAATATTCTGGCTCCCTCTATATCCCAACATATTGGATGTCTACACTGCATAACATGTAATGCCTCAAATGGTGCCATACTAATGCTAGAATGATAACTATTGTTATACGTAAACTCCATCAAAGGTAAATATTTATCCTAATCACCTATAATGTTCAACACACAAGCTCTCATCATATCCTCCAATTTTTGAATCGTATGCTCCAACTGTCCATCCGATTAAGGGTGAAATGCAATACTCAAATTCAATCTAGTCCCTAAAGTTGCTTGTAAACTCCTCTAAAAGTGATAATTAAACTGTGGATCTCAAACTGATACAATAGACTCTGAAACCTCATGTAATCTCACATTCTCATCAACATACAACTTGGCAAGCTTGTTTAATGAGTATGTCACTGTATAGGTAAGAAATGAGTTGATTTAGTCAGCCTATCCACAATCACCCAAACTAAGTCATGTCTACGTCTAGTCCTCAATAATGCTACCATGAAATTCATCTAAATTTTCTCCCACTTCCATAATGGAATGGCTAAGGATCTTAATTTACCCGCTGGGGCCTGATGCTCTATCTTAACCTACTGACAAGTTAAACACCTTGACACAAACTCTGCTACTCTTTCTTTATAGTTGGCCACCAGTAATAAGGTCTTAAGTTCTGATACATTTTTGTAGTACTCGGATGCATCGCATATGGTGCATTGTTAGCTTCCTTCAAAATCTCCTCTTGTAATCCATCTACATCTGGTACACAAACTTACCTCCTAATCACCAACACTCCATCTATTCTTACTGAAAAGTTTGCCCTCTATTTTGTTGCACTCTCTCCCTCATCTGCATCAAATAGGTATCCCGAGCTTGCCCCTCTCAAACCTCTCTAATGTTATCTACCAAATATAGTTGAACATGTAACGTCGCCAATAATCCACTCAAATAATCAATCTCTAATTTCACATCCAATGCCCTCAACTTCACCATTGGCATCATATTGTGTCCACTCAAACTAGCCATTATGCTAAAGCTTTTCCTACTTAAAGTGTTTGCTACTATATGAGCCTTCTCCAAATGGCGATCAATAGTATAATCATAATCTTTCAACAACTCAATCTATCTTCTCTACCTTAAGTTCAACTACCTCTAAGTTAATATATACTTAAGGATCTTATGATCTATAAGGATTCGGAATGTTTCCACTTAAAAATAATGTCTCCAAATTTGAAGAGCATATAAAATTGCCGCTAACTCCAGATCATGTGTGAGATAATTCAATTCATGTGATCTCAACTAACGAAAGGCATAAGCTATCACTTTTCCATGTTGCATTAGTACACACCCCAAACATATCCTCGAAGCATCAGTCTATACCTCAAAACCTCCACCACCTAATAATAACACCAAAACTAGGCTAGAAGTTAATCTTCGCTTAAGCTCCTTAAAAGTCTCCTGAAATTGATTGGTCCACTCAAACTGAACTCTTTTCTTCAACAGTTTGGTTAATGGGCTAGTTATTATCGAAAATCCATCTACAAATCTCCTGTAATACCCAACAAGTCTTAGAAACCTCCTTATCTTTGATAAATTTCTAGGCGGTTCCCACTCCATAATTGCCTTTACCTTAGCAAGATCAGGAATCACTCCCTCTTGAGAGACCACATGCCCAAGGAAAACTACTCACTCCATCCAAAACTCACACTTACTCAACTTCACATACAACTATCTCTCCCTCATAATCTGTAACACAATCCTCAAATGTTGCTCATGCTTCTCTTTACTTCTCGAATATACCAATATATCATCAATGAACATTATCATAAACTGATCCAAATACTCTTGAAAAGTCCTGTTCATAAATGCCATAAATGCAGCTAGTGCATTAGTCTACTCGAAAGGCATCATTAGGAACCCATAATGGCCATGCTGAGTATGAAAAGTTGTCTTAGGAATACTTGACTCAGCTATCCTCAACTGCTATTATCTTGATCTCAAGTCAATCTTGAAAAATATAACGACTTCCCTAAACTGATCCAAAAGATCATCTATCTTCACAACAGATACTTATTATTCACTGTCACCCTGTTTAATTGTCGATAATCTATGCATAGTCTCATACTGCCATCCTTTTTCTTCACAAACAACACTGGAGCTCCCGGTGGTGATGTGCTCAATCTAATAAAAGACTTTTTTAACAACTCCTCTAAATGCCTTTTCAAATCATTTAACTCAACAGTATCTATCTTGTATGGTGCAATGGAAATCGATGCCACTCTAGGCAAAGTCTCAATGGTGAAATCTGTCTCTCATTGAGGTGGTAAACTTGGTAAATCATCTAAGAATACATCCAGAAATTCCCTTACCATAGGAATATCCTCTAATCTAGGACTTACATCCCTTGTATCTATAATATGAACCAAATATGCCTCACATCCATCCAATATCAACATTTTAGCAGTCACAGTCGAGATCACACATGCTAAAACCACTTTACGATCTCCCACAAATATCACTTTCAAGTTACCCAAAGACTCTATCATCACCTCCTTATCATAACAATCTATTATAGCTCGATGTTATGCCAACCAATCTATCCTGAGAATCACATCAAAATCCCTTCAATCCATCACTATTAAGTTAGCTAGTAGTTCCACTCTGCTAATCCTCACTAACATTCCCCTCCTTACACTATTTACTACCACAGAATCTCCTATTGGTAACGATACCCTTAGGTCATATCCTAAAGGACTAACCTCCCCTAGAACTTTAGAGGCAAACTCTAAAAAAATGTAAGAGTGTGTAGTTTCGGGGTCTACTAACACATAAGCGTTAATATCAAATAATGAAATCATATCAGAAATAACATCATTGGCTGCAGGTGCCTCCTCCCTCGCCATGTGGTATATCCTTGCTTAAGTTTGACTCTGAGCCAAAGATGTCCCACCAGCTCCTGTACCCATTGTTGATCCACGTCCAACTCCACTACCACCACCTCTACTACTAGTTCTACCTGAACCTCTTCCCGAACCAAAGACACCACTTTAACCTGTACTATCTCCTCTGTCCTCACTCCTGAACTCCTCCCTACTGTCGAATAAGTCCTTTGTAAATACCCCCACGTTCTACAAATATAACATGCCTGATTGATCTCAGTAGGCCCCCAATATGGTCCTCTGTGAAATCTCCCACAGGTAGGACAAATCGGATATCTTTTAACTCCTCTATCAGCATGTCCTCTGAACCTCTGACTAGCCCCTCTGTCGAATCCAACTGATGGTGCATTGGCAGTGTTATGTTGTCCTGAATCCCTACTGGTTCCTCCACTAGACCAATAGAAACTACCACGACTGCTAGATATGGCATTAGCTCTCCTAGATTCTCCAGCCCCATTAGACCATGAATGAGAAACTCCCTTTTTAACTGATTGATTTCCCTCTTAATAGGCCGACTCCCCCTTCATGATGACTCTATGATCTCCTTTTTAAGTCTCTGCTCCTTCTACCTTGTTCTGTTACGTCCTCCACTCTAAATGCAGTCTTTAGTAACTTTTTGAAGTCAGAAGTAGCAGCTCCCAATCCCAAACGAATATCGTTCCTCAGACCCTCTCAAATTTGTAACATCTATCTTCTGGATTTGCCACAACCTCCAATGCATACTTAGACAAGGTTGCAAAACGAGCCTTATAATCTACCACTGACATCTCCTCTATTTGAACCTAACTTATGAATCCATCTTCTTTCAATCCCGATATATCCGTGGAGTGTATTTATCTCTGAACTATATTTTGAACTCTTGCCAAGCCATCTCTCAGGTCTCATAGGATTTCTTCACTGACTTCCACCAAGTTAGTCATTGCTCTGGAATAAGGAAATAATGTACTGCAACCTTCTTTTTAATGTACACTCCAGATGATCTAAACTTATCTCTGTCTGCTCCCACCATGCCTCAGCCTCCTCAGGATCTATAGCACCTCGAAACTCTGTTGAACCCATCTTAGGGATCCGCTCATAGTTTCGATCCACCCCAGAATCACCTCAGACTGGAGCCGTAGTAATAGCCTGCTGCATCATCTATGGTGGCATTGGCACCTCTCCTCTTACCCTATTTGCTTGGGCATCTCCCTAGTCTGGCACATTTGGAGCATGGATTAAACTCCCCAATTCCCCAAATGACTCAAGGCCAGCATTATCCTCTCTTGAAGCCATCCAAAAAAAGATAAGAAGACATCATTAGTTTTTTTTACTCAATACGTGTTTAGAAACATAAACCCGCTTTGATACCACCTAATGTGACACTCCCAAAATTATTAAACCACAATTAACCAAATAGTTCCCAAAACACATCATTAATAATCAAATTCCTAATTAGTTCCAGAAGAGAGGATTGTTTGCTAGATATAAAAATATTCTACATAACACAATTACCGGAGCTGTCACATTTTAAAAAATTATACATTCTAAAAGCTTTACATAAGTAATCTATTAGCCCTACCTAAACTCCTCTTGGTCCGTCCTGTACTATAGGGTTATCAGTAATCACTCGATCTCCTAAAAAAATAAAATGGTAAGGGGTGAGCTGCCAACTCAATAAGGATATTCGACCTTATTCTTAAAACTAAGTAACTCTATAATTAATTATAACACTTAGTCAATCGATTAAATCAAACATATAATACGTAGACACTCAACAATCATCAATATAACCCAAACAGTTAACAAACATCTAAAAAATTTTGCCAAATTATGATTAACACAAATATTAATTTTAAGTGTCATTTATGCTTTATTCTAATATTTAACTGAAATGCCCAAGCCCAACTTAACTTAGTAGGCGTACATCCATCATCTCATTAGTGAAAACGTAATTAAATGTATAAATATTCGCACAAGGTACCTCAAATTCTCAATCTTCACCCTGGTACTACTCTAGTACCTAATCATCGACACAAGATATCCCAGTACTACTCCAGTACCTAGTTATCGACACAAGACATCCCCAAGACTAAGGATGCCCTGGTATCTGCTCCACAGACAAATACCTAGCCACCACTCACTCATATCAACTCATTATATCCATCTAAGACCATCAAATATAGCCTATCCTAGACAAGTTACTGATTTTCGATTTTCACCAATTATTCACAAATTATTATCCACCAATCTTTATTTAATTGACACATTTCCCGTCAATTTAATAAATAATACACCTCAAAAAACATAACAAAATATAACAATGAAACACCTTATACTATGTTAATTATTTGATAATTAAAGTAAATATAATTCATGTATGTAAGTATTAATCATTAATTAAATTAATGACTAATTCAAAATAAATTTTATTAATAACAAAACTGTACCGAATTTTAAAAGTAAAATCCAAGGTTATCTTTACCTTAATTTTGGACTCAACTAATTGAAAATCCCAATTTCTCCTTAATCAGACTATCGGACTTAGAATTTAAAATTTTTTAATTTACCAAAAATTTGTTACCCAATTACACTAATAATCCAACATTATTCTTACTTCCAATTTATTCTTTATTATAAAAATAATATCCTTACTAACCTAACCTCCATAATTATTAAAATACCCATAACTAATTTAAATTCCATTTTACCCTCCTTCATTTCAATTAATACCAAAAATGCTCTTCTTATAACAAAATTCCATATTTACCCTTAATTTTTTTGCATTTCCCATTCTGCCCTTATATGCAACTTAAATTACAGATTCACCATTAATTTTTTGCACTTCCCATTCTACCCCTATATGCAACTTAAATTCTAGATTCACTCTTAATTTTCTGCTCTATTCATTCTGCCCCTACTTATAGCTTAAATTTTCAAAACAAAGTTATTATCTTCACCCGCCCTCTTCTTCTCTCTTTTCTTCTTTCATCATTTTTCATCACATTTTTTCCCTTTTCATCCCTTCATGCAACTTTCAAAAATTATCCCAAATAACCACAACATGCAATCCAATTATAAACTAGTGTAGGATGATCAAAAATCATAAATAAAATGACATAATAGTTGTTGGAATTTTTACCTAAGTATAAGGCACTATGAGGTTGTCAACTTCCACAACTCATTCCAATTTTTCTGCAAAACAAATAAAATGAAGAAACTTACGAGGAAGAGTGACCTGCAGATGAAAGAGTGTTTTTAGACACACTTTACTAGCTAGAAATGAAGATAAAAGATGAGAAGATGGTGCATATTACTCTCAACTTTTTAATGGCTTAATGGGCTGGGGTGTGAGTTTGGTTTTAATTTAATTTTGTGGACTTTACATAGATTGGATCAACTTTGAAAATGTAGAATTGTGTGTCGACTCTGTTAATGTCCCATTAAAAATGTAGATAATGTAACTAGTCCACCCAGCCCTTCTTAATAATATTATTATATTCACGTAACAAGTTAGGAACTGTTATAAAACCAAAACTAAAACTTAAGAATATTTGGGAGAGGAGAATTCTTCTTATAACTTGGTATCACTTACAT
>JAOSBK010048233.1:0-18230 GCA_027568895.1 Erythroxylum shatona
GAACTTATTTGTGAATAATTTGGGTGGGTTTGTTACGTGATCACGTTTTGACATCAACAACTAAGGAACTGGATCATAACTTGACGGGTTACTGAAGTTTTGGCATTTAGGATTATATGCTTTGTGCTGATCTGTAAGATGCTTGTTTTTATGATTGATGATTCTTTTATTTCAGTTTGATTGAGATATTAAGAGTTTTAGAGTTATTTGGTGTCAAAGTTGTGCTCTAATTGGTCTATCTACAGATCTGTGTTGGGCACAATGAGTGTATTTTTTGAAAAAAGAAAAATAAAATAAGCAAAATGGACACAAAATATTTAACGTGGTTCACCCTTAATTTTGGGCTACGTCTACGAACAAAACTCAGAACAGTTCTTCCACTATTACAAATAGTAGGTGTACAGAGATAAAAATCAAAATAGTGGCTCATAAGGTGTTTCCCGGCTTAAAAATACCAACCTCACTATTTTATCATTTACTAACCCTGTAAGAAAATATTTCCTAACGTTAGAGCGTTGCTTTGCTTTGGTTTTCTTCTATGTTTTTTTTTGTGTGTGTTTGTATGAAGCAGGGAGTGCCTTATATAGGCACTCCACTGTGTGAGACAACTGCAAATTCAACAAATGCAGTTGCCTTCCTTTTGTTTTAAACAGATGTGGCGGGTCCTCACATGGAGGGACACCATTTTCAACAAATGTGGCACCGACCTGTAAATTCAACAATTGCAGCTATCTTTTTTTTGTTTTCAACAAGTGCGACACTAACAGTACGGTGCTGTATTTGTTGAAAATAAAAGAAAGACAGCTGCATTTGTTGAATTTGCAGGTCGTTGCCGTAGTTGTTGAAAATAGTGTCCTTCTATGTAAAGGACCTGCCGTATTTATTGAAAACAAAAAGAAGACAGTTGTATTTGTTGAATTTGCAGGTCAGTGTCGCATTTGTTGAAAATGGTGTCCCTCTATCTAAGGGATCCACATCCAACAATCTATTGTTCTGATCAAACAAATATGAATTCTATCTGGAGGCTTTTCCTCAATATTTATGTCCATTCATCTTTAATAGAAATGTAAAGTTTCAGTCGAACAACTAGGAGGCTTCTTGACACCTTGTGCAGCCAAGATAAAAAACCAAACTTGGCGAGCAGTGGTATTTTTGTTGCAGCACTAAGAGCAGGCAAAAGAGCACTTTTAGATTTAGCCAACAAGTCAGAGTTGATTCCTCGAACAATAGCTTGGAGGCTTTGCGACACTACCAATTCTAGGTTTTGTTCTCATCTTTGTCCATACAGGATGATGTGCAGTGGTCTCCATCAGAATGATCCCGAGGTTAGGATTTAGGATAGTACAAAAAAGGGTAAAGAGGAATATGTTAACATTAACTAGACATATACATTAGGGAATCTGGCATTGCTGCATAGTTAGAGGGCATCTGACCCCCTGTTCCGAAACTGCTGTTCTTGTGTTGTTCCGTAAATAAAACGTTGATGTTTTAATTAAAACAAACCTCTCGGCTTTTCTAAGCCAGGCCGATGCTCCTCATTCTTTTGATTACGTTTTAATTAAAACAAACCTCTCGGCTTTTCTAAGCCAAGCCAATGCTCCTCGTTCTTTTGATTTTATTTCCCACTTCACTTCTTCGATCTTGCGCCTAATGTTCTTAACTCTTTGTATCCTCCTTTTGCTATCCTCCTTTAGCGTTGATTATGCTCTTTACGGCGATACCATTTGTGCTGAACAAAAAGTTGCGTCAATCCTCCTTTTTCGCCTATTCTTCAGAGTTTCGCGCAACGATACCATTTGTTGCTTCCATGTTATTCATGCTCCCTTGTCTCCTCTTTGAGGCTCTCTCTGTCTGTAGGTCGGGTTTTGAGCGGTGATGGCTTGTTACCGTAGATTTTGTAAGAGTTAAATCAGGTACTCCTTTTAATTTCCTTTTTCACTTTCCCCATCTGGTTTCTTTGTTTTTTGATTGTTTTAGGTTGTAAGATCCTTTGGCCTTGTTGTTTGATAATCTGAATTTCTACATCTGGGGTTGTTGAAAATTAGGCTTTTTTTCACTGTGTGTGTGTTTTTGTGCTATGAACTTCCGATCTCTTTTAGGGAAGTTATCCGTTTATAGAGTTTCAGTTCTAGAAGCTTAGATTGATATAAATGCAAATTAAACTCCTGTGTTGCTTGCTGGGAACTATCTTTCACATTCTTAACTGTTATTACATTAGCATCAGGTTTTTGGGATGTATCTGCTAAATCTTAGACAGTTCAAGCTGAAGGTAGAAAGAAAGAGGAGATCAATTTCGAATATTTTTGGAAAAATGGTGCCTGACAAATGGCTTGGAGCTGTCCTAATATTCATACTTGGCCTTGTCAACGACACATTAGGTAATTTTGTATTTTCAGTCATTATTGGAGAATCAAAAGAACCCTAAGAAGCCACTGCAAAAGCACTTCCAGAACTCTTTGGTAATGCTGCCTTTGATAGAAATTTTTAGATTGTTAGTCTTGGATGGAGTACTTAATTTCTGTTTGATATGTACAATTTCCAAGTAGTTCCATATAATTTGTTTGAAATAGTTGGTTTTAAGCATATATATGGTACTTGGTATTGGATTCATCTATGAACAGTTGACTAGGTACCTGAGAGATTACAAGGAAGGCAAGAGACGGATCACTTTGGTATGTATCTTTCTTGCTTTCTTTGCATTCATTTCTAGATTGTAAGTAACTCTTCATTTCAATGTTGCTCTTTTAACATTGGCTTTTAAGACATGTTGTTTATGCTAATCTTTATTTTTAGATTTGAATAGTGAAACCAGGAGAAGAAGACTACCTTGATACATCTTGCTTACTAAGACAAGCTTCACCCTACATGAATATCAAGTAAAGTCTTCGACCCCTACCCACCAATCCCTTTTAGGTTCAAAATTTTAATTTTCCATTGTAGTTTGTATTTTAATTTTATACGTGACTTGGTATTACTGAAGCAATTAAGGTTTAACTATAAGTTTATATTGCAAATTGTTGTTTTGCTTCATATATTCATCACGACAGCAGCAATTTTGTATCCCATTTTTGTGTTCTTAAGGTATTTTTTGATATATGGAAATGCATACAAGAGGACAAAATAATTTCCTGGTCATTTGTTGCAAATTGTGGGATTAAAAACAAATGAAGCTCACTTCGGCATATTTTTCATAATACCTAGGCCATATAGCCCCTCTTCTTTCCCCACCACACATAACAAGAAAAAAGCAAGACAATAACAGTGTTCTATCTTCTGCACGAAAATTTTGCTCATTTATGCTATTCTAAACATATCAAGCATTATTGACTTCTCTAATCTTAATTTTCACACATGGTTTTGCAGCCAAGTTATCCTCGTACATCTTCTGTTAGAAAGAATTGGGTGGCTCGTCAATTTGTCAAGTTAGTAATATGCTCAGACTAGGTTAGCTCCAAGTCCTACATTTTTTACTAGCAACGGAGATGCAATTGTTTCAACTTCTTGCTTCTCTTTGCTCTTTTTGGCGCATATTGAATGAAAGTTGGAGTTAAAGTCGATACTTGTATTACAATTGTTTAGCTCATGAATCCAAAGATCATTTATGGCGATTATATTTGTATATTGTGATTTATTCACAGACTAGTGTTGATTTGTTTCCAAGAATGGTAATTTCAAGAATGTAACCCATGAATACACAATTATATACAATCTAGTTTCTTTTATTCCATTCCACCATGAGTTTGTCACAGCTTCATTTACATTACGACTTTATTTACATTTTTACTTTTGCTAATATCTTCCCCCACAATATCATCCCCGAAAAAAATAGAAGTTTGATGTTTGTTTTGTTTTTGTCCATACCATTGTAAGAAGTTTCATGAAAAGAATTAAACATAAGGATTTTTCATTTATAAACAACACATAATCAACAAAATATATAAAAATTACATAATAATGAGAGTATAAAAAAGAAATTGTCAATTCTCAGTAGGAAACAAAATATACACCTTGTCAATAAAGATGCAGAAATTAATTTAAACACTCTACTTTCTTTTCACTTTGTATTTACAAAATATGCCTCCTGCACATGGAACTAGACAATCACATGTCTCAATGAAGCCACCTATGTCTGCACTATCATAGTTAACGTTATTGTTTTGTCGGGAGTTATTTATCATCACATCGCTCCCACCATGTGGTTGTTGTGCCTATAAGAATCATAAAAAATAGTATCATTAAAAACCGTGAATAAGTTAATAAACATAACATCATTAGTAATAATATTCTGCCATAAGATAAATACCAATTGGGAGTAGGTCATGTCCACAGAAAATGGAACACCTTTAATAAATTTTGTTTGATTTGAATTAGCAGAAACAACCTAACATCAAAAAAGTTAAAAGAGTATATAATCAAAATACTAGATTAATTGTTAAAACATTGAATATTTTTTAATTAAAAAGTACACATGTAAGGGACATGGAATTTAAGAAACAGAATTTACAAATTGAACCTCAAGATTAAATGGTAATGTTGGTCCTGCAATTGTAAGATTTGTTTGAGTCTGAACTTTTTTGGTTGCTTTCCTTTTTTTCATAGCCTTCTCCAAGCCACCCCTCATTCTCTTACTTGAAACACTTTTCTTCTTGATTTTGATTCCTTTAATTCCAATACTGTTCTTTTCACTTGAACATTGAACCATCTCTTCATCTTATAATCTAACATTGGAGCTCAACATCGACTATTGGACAGTTGATCCATTACCTTGTAGTCTAGCATCGACGATTTCCAACATCTTCAAAATACAATCTTTAACAATTTTATAAGTCTCTTCACTCTCAGATGCTTCTGTAACCAATTGTATATATAGCCCACACAATTCTTTATACCGCATACTTTGACATATCTTGGGATCCAAATTGCTTATGTTAATTCCAGAATGTTCATCTTCTACAAATCCAAGTTTTGCTTTTCGTATCCGCCTTTTCAATATGTACTGACTTGGGATCTCCATAATATTTTTCACAGTAAAAACTTTCAAACATGAGAACATAAAATTTTAGCAAACTCGAATTTTCTACAGCTACAATCAACATTTCCATTTAATAAATCATAAGTAACTATATGGCAATAGCTCTTCTTATAAGGGGAAATTTGATATTTCATAATTGATCCATCCTCCCCAGAATTTTCAATACGATAATTATGATACTTACACCACTCATTTTGAAACCATTTGAACACCTCAGGAGTATAAACAGTAGCTGCATGTTTCAATGTTTCAATTGGGTACAATAATGAGGGAATACTTGTACTTGATTTAAAATCAGCCTTTAACTCTTCATATCTACGATCTTTAAGGAGTCTTTCAAAGTGATAAAAAAACTCCAAGAATTTGTGTTGTCGTCATGTCTGCACAAAACATTTGTCTTCCATACACTAAAGCCAATTTCTCCTTTATCCTAAACATGCACCTCAACCAATCATTGTCTTCAAGTTCGTATTTGCACAACATCTCATTCCATGCATTTACAAAATCTTCTTCTTCAAAATCATATATGCATGAGCTAAAATATTTAGTAAAATCTTTGAATTGAGAGAAAACACCACTTAAATAGATGGCTACATTTTGATATATGTGCCAAATGCATAAGCGATGATGAGTTTCAAGCCATCTTAATACTAAAGCCTTTGCCATTGCTGCATCTTGGTTTGTAAGAATAGTTTTAGGTATTTTATCACACATAGCTTTCGTAAAAGTATCAAATAACCATTCAAACGTGAGGGATGTCTCATCATATAACAATGCAACACTAAAAAAGTAGTTTGCTTATGATGATTGACACCTACAATTAATGCAAGGGGAAGATGTTCATTGTTCTTCCGATAAGTTGTGTCAAAGCAAACCACATCACCAAATTTTGAGTAATATGCTTTCATCTTTGCATCTGACCAGAAAATGTTGGTTATTAAATCATCTTGCCAACTTGGATAGCATAAAAAAATTCGGATCATTTAATTGCATTTTATGTAAATATTCTAGAACACCTCCTATATCCCCTCTTTTTGCATCTCTCATTCTTTTAAACCATAAGTAATTTCTGTAGTCATTTGGTATAAAACCTAAATTCTCTCGACCACCTACTTGCCTAATCATGACATCATATGAGGCCTTTGGCGGGATTCCTACGTCATTTGCCATTTCAATTTGCATTGCTACAGGTAAACTTATCTTTCGGTGAGATCTATGTAAGTGTGTCTTGTTTGGGCTCGAGAGGTAGTGATTATGTTCCTCAATAAACTGAACCACACAAAGTTGTCCGTCTTTTCGATGACTGACTCTCATTTTAGCTTCACAACCAAATCTTGTTTCAAGGCGTGCTGCTTTTACATACATATGTCGTTTGTCTTTTTCTCGTTTACCTTTAGCACTACAACAAAATAATCTGTCAATGAAATTTCCAGATTTATCTTTATGGTTTCTGCTTCTCCTTATCCCAAACCCGACTTCTTTAGCATAGGTCAAATAAAATTGGTAAGCATCTTCTTCTGTCTCAAATTCCATTCCAATCTTTGGTATTAATTCTTTGGATGCAAATGAGTCGGTATCAACTTCATTACTATCTTCAAAATTTAATTGACGACAAGATGAAGATACACCCGCCACAGAATTATTAGGGTTGATCCTGAGGCAAAACCCAAAAAAAAAGAAAATTATTGAAAATGGATACTTCACTTTTATGATATAAAGAAACACTAAGTGTAGAATTCAGAATTTAATTAAGAAGCAAAAAGGAATCCTTTAGCATTAAACTTTAATAAATATCTAACAATTGGAGCTAAACAAATTCTTTCACAAAAGTTTGCTTTCTCTATTTGTCATTCCCGCGTGTTGGTAAAGGAAAAACAAAAAAGAAAGGAAACAGAGGATCCAAATTATCACGCAATATAGGCACTGGATTTGGAATGAATAGATTGTGGTTTGATCATTAAGCCACAAGAATCTCTGATGTATTCAAGGTTTACAATTTTTAAGTAAATGAATAATTTATCATTACAAAATGAAAGCTGGTAAGAATCTCCATCTAAGATCACCTCATTTGATTTGCTACGTCTACCATGGACTTGCAGATTGAGATGTTCTACTCAAGGAGGACCTTGAGAATATCCCAAAACAAAGACAGAGATGTGACCATTGGAAAAAAGAGGTGCAACAACATCCTTTCAGATCAAAGGGTGGTGCCTTTAAGTGATAATGCTCCAGATACTAAAAACTCCGATGATCTTGACAAAATGAGCCTACCATCACTGCTTCAAATGATAAGGAAACGATACAATCTGCACTTAGATCTATTCTAAGCAGAAGAGATAAATTAGTATGTAATTTCCCTACATTATATACAATTCCAGAGATTCATTCTACTAACTTACAATTCCCTATATTCTAGCAACTTTTGAAAAAAGAAAGAAAGTTTATAAAAGCAAAAGGTAAACATGCAGTGGCACACATAGGTGTTTCTCCATATTCTTTTAATTGTCATTTGTTTACAAGTTTCTAGGTTTAATTACGATTTCCAAGTTTATATCCATGGTTTTATAGAAGAAAACGTTGCTAAAATTTGTGCATAAAATATAGCTGTCCAACAACATTTAGAAAGCCTGCAGTCACATTCTTGTTTCTTATGGACATTCTTGCTTCTTAGCTTGTGATGATTCAGATTCTTAATATCTAGCTTATAAACAAAATTCAGGTTCTAAAATGGCGATACTGATCATTCTTAAAATGATGCCTTTACAAAACAATGGATAACATACCATCTGATCTTATAAAGGTAACTGAAATGGGAAGTTTAATATTTTGTTCATGATCCATCTTGATGTGAAATAGTGAATGAAAAATGCCTTTGCCAGTGCAGAAAATTCAGAATATCAAATAAGAAGGCCAAAGGATCTTACAACCTAAAACAATCAAAAAACAAAGAAACTAGATTGGAAAAATGAAAAAGGAAATCAAAAGGAGTACCTGATCTAGTTGTGCGCAGCGAAAAGACCCCAGGTCACCCTTGCTTCCAAAGACCAAGGCCCTTCAAGACACCACAAAATAGAGCTTCCAAAAACACCAAATCAGTGCAGGAACCAGTTGCAAGAAACAAGATAGACAGATCTGATATTCAAGCCAAAAAAATTATGATAAGCTAGACTGTTATTGTGTCTGCATAGAGACTCCTTCGAAATTGAAATAAACATTGGGGACATTTTATAATTCAGCACATAAACCGCATGTTTAAAAGGTGAAGAACCACACTCCTCTGGAACATGTAAAGTAGGTAGAGACATTTTTACCAATCAAAATCCAGTAAACAGCTTGCTTAAAGCCAAACCCATGTTTGATTAAACAGCAAAATTAGAAAAAGAAAGTAGATTTATAATAGTTTAAAGCCAAACCCACATCTGATCAAAGAGGAGACAAGCGAGCGCTGGGCAAAACTCTGAAGAATAGGTACAAAAGGAGGATTAACGCAACTTTCTGTTCAGCACAAATGGTAGCGACTTAAAGAGCAGAATCAATGCAAGAGGAGGATAGAAAGCGTGAAGAAGAATAGGCGCAAGATCTTCGACTGAAGCGGGAAGAATGAATTGAAAGAAGGGGGACCATCGGCTTGTCTTAGAAAAGCCGAGAGATTTGTTTTAATTAAAATGTCGACGTTTTAATTAGGGAACAGCATGGGAACAGCAATTTCAGAACAGGTGATCAGAAGCCAGTCAAGGGGTGACTTAATTAGTCCTCGTGCGCTGCACGAGATTAAATGATTAACAAGAAGCATGTTTTTCAATGTGGTGGTTGACCTGTATGTTGTTGTTGCACACGTGCGACTAGAATACTAGAACTAGCATTCTCATTCTAGAATTAACGACATTGGTCTCTTGACCATCCACTCATTTTATTAACTCATACGATAGCCTCACAACATTTCATCGCTTGAATTATTTTATATTTTTCCTTGCAGAATGTAAATCAAGAGTTTCAGACAAACACACGCCCAGAACAAACTTATAAAACTTTTAAAATCAAAACCTATAAATATTCTAAAATCAAAACTTAGGTTCGAATTCTTACATAGTACTGCAAAGTATTTTGCCTTTGGCTTATACGAACTTCTGCTTTAATTAATCATATGATTTTCAATTTGATGATATTTACCTTTGGTTACTAAGAAGTTGTGATTTATAAGCATATGTACTTTTTTATTTTATTACTTAATAAATTTAATATCTTCCAAATTAAGCAATGGTTGAAAGGTAAATACCACCACGAAAACCTTGCGAGTTTGGAAATAACTTTTCGGCTTTGACATTCAAAGACAAGCCTTCTAGTTCTTTTTCACAACAGAGCTGAAAATTGCAAGCTCACGTTCATTGTTGAAATTTCTTTCATCCCCACAGATCAAACAGCCACCTGTACAAAAACAATTAAGCATTTTGTCTAGTTAACTTATGCTTAATTGTCTAGTTAACTTAACCATATTAAGGGGTCACTTGTTAACCCACGTAGCTTTATCCGAGCCACACCTGCTCTACTCTTGCTCGCTTTATATATACATATATATATAGTCACACACACACACAAACATATAAGTTACCGGTTCACTTATCACAGGGATGGCTAATTGGGTGCCTTAATTAGTCACCCCCGTGTATGGTGGGAAACAGAGGGAGTTGCACGATCGTGCACAAGCACGATCGTGACATCTAGAAAACAGCAGGAGTTGCACGATCATGACATCGAGGAAATATCATGAAAACATTCGATTGTTGTAACTAAATTTTCCAAGGAATTACAATTGCTAGATTGTTATAAAAGAGAAGCAAAATAACCATAAACACCTTTCATTAAGTATATTTCGACACAGAGGAAGCAGCAGGAAAACATTCGATTGTTGTAAGTAAATTTTCCAAGGAACTACAATTGCTAGATTGTTGTAAAAGAGAAGCAAAATAACCATAAACACCTTTCATGACATAGGTGTAAACAACACTACTTAAGTAAGAGATTACTAAGCGACGTCTAGAGTGGAAAGATTAATTCATTTTTGGAAAAAGATGATTAATTACTCCTAAAATTCACCTACAAAAAGTTTGGGACTTAAGAAACACTAGGAAGAACTTAAGTAAGGGATTACTAAGTGACATCTAGAGTGAATAGATTAATCCATCTTTGAAAAAAGGGATTAATTACTCTTAAAATTCACCTACAAGGTTAGGATATTTCATTTGTGGAGGATAGCTATTTCAATATTAAGGTTGACAAAAATATCATTCCCTAAGAGAAAGTCATTTCCCATTAAAGTTAATATTTTTAATTAGTCAATTATTGCAATCTTTTCTTAATTAGTTATTGCATAAATTTGTCATATTCATAGTTATTTTGGTCGCATTGAATTGAGTAGTTGTTTAGAAATTTATTTAAGTTTCTAAAAAAATTCTTTACATTAATTTTAATTTCCTAAAATTTCACTCAACCCAATTTTAAATACCATTAGCTAGCGTAGAATTGAACTTTCTCATAATCTCTGTTGACACGACTTGGTTCTTACTGATTTATTACTCACTTTGACAACCGTGCACTTGCGGTTCACGAACAATGTTACCTCAATTATAAAACTATTCTTTAAAGAAGTAGTGAAACTCCCTGGCGTTCCAAAATCCATTACATATGATCATTATACCAAGTCCATGAGTCAGTTCAAGAGAACTCTAGAAGGTATGTTTGATTTTTCTATTAACTATCACAAGACCACTTATCTACAAACTAATGGACAAGAAAAAGTGGTAAATAAAAATTGGATAATTTGGTGAGATGCACATATTGTGACAAGCCAAAAAATTAGAATTTTCTTATTGCCCAAAATGAATTTGCCTTTAATAATATGTCCATCATTCCATTGTTTGTTCTATGTTTTCTATAATTTATATTAAGGTATCTAATCATGCTCTTGATCTTGTTAAATTTCCTGTAAGTACTAATTTTAATATGAGTATTAAAAAGTTGTTTAGAGAGGCATAAAAAGTTCAAGTGGGGATATAAGAGAAGCTTAAAAAAGCCAATACAAAGTATAAAGATAATAATAACCAATAAAGACAAGCTCAAGTGTTTGAAGTTGAAGATGAGGTTTTTAAGCAATAATATAATTATTGGAGAGCATCATAAATTGAAGGCAAGAAAATATGGACTATTGAAGATCACAAGAAACATCAATGAGAATGCTTATATTGTTCAATTGTCTTTCAAGATGGGTAATATCAACCTTACATTTAATGTTGTCGACATTTCACTTTATTTGCCTAATTGTAAACTCGGATATTTTGACTATACTCGAGGTCGCGTTCTTTACAAGTGGAGATGACTGATAAGGCATCAAAATGCACAAAATCATGTTAAAAATGAATAAGAATTCATGTCCAACATTGACGCCAATGCTTATGTCATTCAGTTGTCTATGTGGATGGGTAATGTCAATCTTACATTTAATGTTGCCTACATTTCACCTTATTTGCCTAATTGTAAGCTTAGATATTTTAATTATAATTGAGGTCGAGTTCTTAACAAGTAAAGGTGATTGATAAGGTATCAAAATGCACAAAATCATGTTAAAAACAACCAAAAATTCATGTCCAAAAGCACTATAGTTCTGTTAAAGTAAACTTCATATTTTAAAGTTCCATTTTAAGAAAAATTCATATTTTAAAGTTCTATTTAAAATAAATTTCATATTTTAGAGTTCTATTTCGAGCAAACTTATATTTAAGGTGTTATTTTTCATTATAAATATTTTTAGGATGATAAAACTTAACTTCTCATTAATTTCAATATTTTTATCAATAAAATTTATGTTTTTTTTTATTTCTATTCTTGGATTAAATTTGGTGTGTTTTCTATTCTTAAAGGGTTAATTACCCAAAAAATCCCAAATTTTCTTCAAATTTTCAATTATAGCCCAAACTTTAAAAGGTAGCAATAAAATGCTCAAACTTTCAATTTTTTTCAATTTTAGCCCGAACTTCAAAAAATAATAATAAAATGTTTAAACTTTCAATTTTTTTCAATTGTAGCCCGATGTTAGTGTTTCTGTTAATTTTGCTAATGTGGCTTGCTACATATTTCAAAAACCTTAACTATTATTAATACACGTAAGCCAAAATTAACATAACAAATAAAGATTAATGAAACGATATCGTTTAATCGCATAATTTAAATGAAAAAATGACTTAAATCAGAATACGCAATCCCGACAACCTTACGCTTTGATTTCAATTTTTTTTGCATTTTTAGTTTGTTCTTTCAACGTCATCACCATTCAATTTTTAGATTACGTAATCCCGATGCGTTCACACTAAGGGTATAAGGAGAATGAACAAAAAACGAAGAACTTACTAGTACAGTACACTATAATGCTATAATAGTTTGGGACGTCAGAAGAACAAATAGAAAATAAAGCGCTGAGGGCATCGAGATAACAACAAATATCGTCAGGCTAGAATTGAAGAAAATTGAAAGTTTGAGCATTTTATTGCCACTTTAAGAAGTTTGGGAGAGAATTGGAAAAAAAAAATTAAAAGTTTGTACATTTTATTGTTACTTTTAAAGTTCAGATTAAAATTGAAAAATTGATGAAAATTTGGGCTTTTTTTGTAATGAACTCATTCTTAAATTAGAATAGGTTGCTTTCACACTATGTCATAATATAATTCAAATTTAATTAAGTGTAATTTGAACTTAAAAAAAATATCAATGTTATTTTTTAAAATACCTTCTAATTCTTTTTTAATATCGTATAAATCTTATAAATTTTATTAAACTGAGAAATTAAGTTCAAGCAAACCAAAATTCTAAATTACATCTCATAATCGTAATTATGACTACAATGTGATAATCACACTGTAACATTATTAAGATAATAATCATGATACCCTAACGTTACTAAAATAGTAGTCATTATATCTTAAAAATTGTAATTGAGATAATAGCAAGGACTTATTTGAACCTTTTATAAAACATCAATGTGAAAATTACACCTTTAACAAGTGTTTTAAAAAAATCATTTTTAAGACACTTTAGTGCATAGTAGGTTCAAATTGCCTAGATATGACATGACATAGGCTAATTTGCTTCATGGCTGAATCAAGAGACGATGAGGTATATTATCTCGACTCTGATATTGAATTTGATGAATTGAAAAATACATATCATGAATTGTATGATCAATACAAAATGTTGATAGAGAAACATTTCAAAGAAGTTGAGAAGTCCAAGAGCAATGATGCATCTCTGAAGAGTAAGATTAAATCATTGGAATTTGTGAATGAAAATTTGGCGACCAAGAATATGTCTTTTGATGTTGATTATAACCAAAAGGTTTCTAAAAAGGAAGTTTTGGAAGAAAGAGCAGTTAAGTTGAAAACTATGCTGCTAAAAAATGATTTTGATAAGATAAGATAGTTAAAAGAAAAAGTCATCGTCTTATCTCTAGAAAAAGACATGGAAATTTTCGTTGATAGAAGGAAGAATTTTGATGCATTGCTTGGCAGTGGTAAATGCACTTTTTTTAAGCCTAGAATAGGATATAGTGAAAATAAAAATATCAGGTCATACAAAAATTTCTTTGTTAAACTAGCAGTAGCTATAGCCAAAAAAGTAGGAACCTGCTAAGTGGAAAAATTCATAACAACTATCATTCATCTATTTTTTGCGATTATTGTGGTAAACATGGTCACAATTGTCATTCTTGTAATTTTTGTAAAAAGAAATATCTCATATTTATGTTTGGAGACCAAAAGGCCAAATTATTAACCTGAAAGGACCCAAAAAGATTTAGGTACCTAAAAAGAGACAATGCTTTCTACATATATGTTTCAAAACGAAGATAAGGGAGAATCAATAGATAGTTGATAGTGGCTATTCGAGACACATGATAGGTGAAATATCACACTTCAACTAAATTGAAAGAAAAGATAGATGTAATGTTGTCTTTGCAAACAAAAATAAAGAAAAGGCCAACGAAATTGGTAAAATTGGTGATTCTGACTCTACCTCTATTGAAAATGTTCTCTTTGTTGATGGTTTGAAACATAACCTATTGAGTGTGAGTCAGTTATGTGATAAGGGTTACAAAGTTATTTTCTATACATCTCATTGTGAAATTAATGATATTCATAATGATAATTTTGTGTTTGCTGGTCCTAGAAATCAGAATCTATATTATGATCAACTAGAAGACATGTCCTCAAAGAGTGTTAAGTGTTTTGTCTAAAAAAGGATTCATTTATTTGGAACAGAAGACTTGGACATGCCAGCATGAGCATTCTAGCAACATTGTCCAAAAAGGAGTTAGTAAAAGGATTACTGACCTTAAAGTTCGAAAGCAATTAGGTTTGTGAGATTTGTTTAAAAGGTAAACAAGTCAAAAGCAGCTTTCCTTCTAAAAATATTGTGTCAACTAGCCAACCATTTGAGCATGTGCATATGGATTTATTCGATCCCATTAGGAATCAAAGTTTTGGTGGGAAACATTATGGTTTTATTCTAGTTGATGATTACTCCAGATTTACACGAGTTTAATTCTTATCAAACAAGGATGATGAAGTTTGAAGAATTATGTGACAATAATGGTATAACTCATAAATTATCTTGTCCAAGGATGTCTCAGCAAAATGGAGTTGTAGAGAGATAAAAAAACTTTGGTTGATATAGGAGCAAAACTTTGGTTGATATGGCCAAGGCCATACTATGTGAAAGTGGACTACCTCATGGATACTGGGTAGAAGTAATATCCATAGCATGTTATATACTTAATAAATGTCTTACAAGACCTATGCTCCAGAAGACCCCCTATAAGTTGTGGAAAGGAAGAAAACCTAATGTTGCTTATTTCTGAGTGTTTGCTTGCAAACGTTTTGTTCTAAACAATGGAAAAGAGAACCTTCGAAAGTTCGATGCTAGATCAGACAAAGCTATTTTCTAGGCTACAGTATCTCTAGTAAAGGATTCAGAGTATATAATAAAATAACAAAAAATAGAAAAATAGATATATGTGTTATTTAATGAAGCACTACCTTCGATAACAGCAACTAACTTAGATGAAGAAGACCATCCATTGATACCTAAAAATACATTAGAGAATCAAACTACACCTATAATACCTTCAGAATTACAAAATCAAGAAGGTCCCTCTAAAGCTAGAACAAAGTAGGCTCCTTCATCTTAGCAGGAGCTATGCAACGAAAAATATCAAGAGATTGGAGAGGTCTTGATACAAATCAATATATTTTGGGAGATCTCTTTGAAAGCCTAAGAACAAGATCATTGTTCAAGACCAACTTTGTTGCTCCCATCTCATAAATAGAACCAAAGACCATTGAAGAGGCCCTTAGTGACGAAAACTGGGTTTCAGCATGAAAGATGAACTAAATCAATTTGACAAAAACAAAGTTTAGAATCTGGTACCTTGTCCATAAAACAAGTAAATCATTAGGACTTAGTGGGTATTTTGAAACAAACTTGATGAAAATGATAAGGTGGTAAGAAATAAAGCTAGACTTTTAGCTTAAGGTTATAATCAATAGGAAGGTATTGATTTTGATGAAACTTATGCGCTTGTTGCTAGATTGGAATCAGTTAGAATTTTACTTGCCTTTGTATTCTATAGAAACTTCAAGTTGTTCCAAATGGACGTTAAAAGTGCATTCTTAAATGGTTACATTAATGAAGACGTATTTGTTAAGCAACCCCCAGGTTTTGAAGGTGACAACCATCTAGATTACGTGATGAAGTTAACCAAAGCTTTGTATGATTTAAAATAGGCTTCTTAAGCATGATATAAGAGGTTAAGTAACTTTCAAATTGAGAATAACTTTGAAAGAGGAAAGGTACTTAAAACCTTATTTATTAAGAGAAAGGAGAATGATCTACTGATTATGTAAATATATGTTGATGACATAACATTTGGTGCTACTAACCTATCCTTCTATGAAGAATCAACATTAATACAGGGAGAGTTAAAAATAAGCATGATGGGAGAATTATAATTCTTTCTCAGATTATATATCATATAAACAAAAAAAGGAATCTTCATTAGCCAAAACAAATACACAAAGGAACTCATCAAGAAATATCATTTTGAGAATGCCAAATCGATGGGTACTCTTATGTACACCGGAACTAAACTTGATAAAGGCGAAAAAGGCAAAGCTACGAATGAGATAAAGTACAAAGGAATAATTGTATCACTACTATAACTTACAAGCTTAAGACCAGACATTATGCTTATGTATTTACGCACGCTTTCAATCAAATCCAAAAGAAAGTCACCTTCAAACAGTCAAAAAAATCTTTCAATATCTCCGCAAAACTATGGATTTTGGACTATGGTATCCAAAAATTGATTCGTTTGACATAGTGAGCTATTGTGATATAGATTATACAGGTGATAAAGTCGATCAAAAAAGTACAACTGGTCACTATCAATTTCTTGGAGGATGTCTAGTATCTTGGTCCTGCAAGAAGCAAAATTGCACAACACGTTTGACGATTGAAGTGGAATACATAACAACTACCAGTTGTTGTGCTCAAATCCTATAGATGAAGCATCAACTATAGGATTTTTATCTAAACTTTTCTCATATTCCTATATTATATGATAATACTAGTGCAATAAATCTTTCTAAAAATCCTTTGCATCATTCTATGACTAAGCATATAGAAATCAAGCATCATTTTCTTAGAGATTATGTTTTGGAAGGAACCATTGATCTTTTGCATATTAATACAGAGAATCAAGTAGCTAATATATTCACTAAACCATTATCTGAAGATAGATTTTGCATGTTGAGAAATGAGCTTGGTATGTGTAAACTATCTGATATTATATCTATTTGAATTTTCTATTCTACTTCTCCCTGCCAACATTAGCAGGATCCTTCTTCTTTAGAAGGCTCCCCTAAGGTTTGAGACTTCTTCTTAGTATAGTAGCCTATTAATGCTTAAAAATGAAAGGAGCCTTTTGTAGTATAAAAATAGAAGGAGCCTTTTAAAAATACAAACTGATAATGCATAAATTTAGAAATTAGGAAAACAGAAAGAATGACATAGTCGATTTATACTGGTTCAGCTCATAACAAAGCCTACATCTAGTCCCTAAGTATCCAAATTGAGTATTTCACTATAAATTCCAAGTAATAAATTTTGCGAGCACTCTCCAAGCTGACAAGTATATATTTTTCAAGGTTCATCAACCTTCCACACTCGTAGTTTTTAACCAACCTCTACAAGCTCTCAATAAGAAATAACTAATTTAACAATCTCTTTCAATAATGTGATTTCACTGTCTAAAGCACAAGGAATTTGATATGATTTTCAAAAATATTGATGTTGCTAAAGTATTTCACAAATCTGTATATTTTGCAACTGCAGTGGCTCTTCCTTAAATAGATATTTTCCTCAACTAGTCCTTGCTTAATCTACTATATTATTTTTACTAAAATCTTCGATATTCAGACGTTAAGAAGAACATTATGTCAAGGCTTTTGGAGCTGATTATTCAAATTGGTAAAAACCTTTTGGACGTCATGAAATCATTTATGAATAAGTAAGTTCATAAAGAAGGTTCCTACAAGAAAGGAAGCAATTATCCTATGATTTTATTTCCTTTTAAGAATTATACTGTTGCCTATATAAGGAAACAAATCCAATTTGAATTTTGAAGTATTATAAAGTTATCATCAAAATCGTTAAACATAACCCTTGAGCTAACAATCTCTCGTTTTTTATGATGATAAACAATAATAGATATATTTTCAAAATTCAAATATTAATAAGGGATTTCAAAAGATACCTTTAAATTTGATATGATTTTACTCATAGTTATAATTAGAGGGAGCTTGTCTTCTAAAGGAAGGAGCCTATCATTTGTATATTACAAACATAAACTTCATAAGTTCAACAAAATTTCCACAGCAGTTAGGAAAAGTATATCATAGATATATGTATTATGAAAACAAATATATCATTAAGGAAATATACCAGGCAACACTACAAGAAAAATGTAGATTAGCGACGGAAACTTAGCAACGGAAAAATTTCCGTTGGCAATTAGCGATGGAAATATGCTTTCCGTCGCTAAAATTGAGTGATTTAACGACGGTACTAATATTCGTCGCTAAATTTGGAGGGAATT
>JAOSBK010048400.1:0-18192 GCA_027568895.1 Erythroxylum shatona
CAAACAACATTATTGGTATTAATACAGAAACCCAAGTTACAAACCAAACATCATTTTTTTATTTTTCATACCCATTCCCATCCTCTTCTACTATTATACCCATATCCATACCCAACCCTGTGCTCAAACCAATCACCTACGAAGTTAATAAACCTTTTAGGAAAAGTTCGTCGTAATGACGTATCTCCTCACCGCAGCGAAACCTTCGAATTGGTGTGACCCGCACCATTTTTGACAAAATAACCCACTGTACAACTCGATCTATCAACTCGATTTATGAAACTTACCTATTAGGTTAAGTGAAAGCGGTAGAAACAAAGCTGACACACACACTCCTACACTCTCATCATCTTCCTCTCATTTGCACAACATCGTCTTCTCTCCATACCAGTTTCTCCACTTTCCACCATCGGTTACTACCATGGGATCTTCAAGTTGCTTCTCGATTGTCAAGTAGCTTGAAGCTATGAGTGGGTAGGCATCTTTTTCTCTCTTGAAGATGTAGCAATGGCTTGAGTTCAATAGGATTAAAAGGGGAGTAGTTTAATCTATGTTTAACTATGATTTATGAACTTCTAGGTTTAGGATTTGTGATTTGTAGTTGAACATTCTTGATTAGAGTTCAATCAAGTGTTGGATATTTAATGTGCGGTTGTGATTTGTTTATGTAGAACTTGGAGCTTTAATATATGAAGTCTCATGTATGTCAATTTGTGATCTTATCAAATCTCTTTTATCTTGCATAGTTATGTTTGATAATGAGTTAATTTGAGATCCCAAAATGACTTGTTGCATTGACCTAGCCACCACACACACTAAAGGCATTTAATAAGGTCTTAAGAAATGGAGTTCTTGATTAAGACCTTGGACTTAAGGAGTTCTTTAAGGTTTACCATTTGAAACTTAGTGATTTTCACTCCCATCAAAAATTGATTTCAAACTATGACAGCCAAGCTCATTGTTAAGAGGATACTTTCACCATTTGATCATTGTTTCTATCTTTCCATTTGCTATACCCTAAAATCCAAAAAAAAAAAAATTTCACACATTTTTCCTGCAATTCAATTTAATTCTGTTAAGGATTCCAAAGGTAAAAACCCCCTTTTCTTACCAATTTAGTTTGCACTTCATGACATATAGGCTAGCTTAGGTCCATTCCATTAGGTTCTGATTAAGTGAAACAACCCGAGGTTGCAACTTATATTGCAATCCTTGGAATATATTTTTGATTTGACCTCCAAGGGTGAGTACTAAGGCTTGGATCAAAATAGATGGGTTAGATGTAAAATGTTGGAAATTATAAAATCTAGAAAATTGGAAGACACTTGGAAAATGATAGCAGTAACATTTGCACTGATTAAGCTTATATATTTTGGCCATACCTTGTTTAATAGTTATTCAAATGAGATGACTTTTTATTTGAATTAAATTAGAGATATAAGGCTACATTTTTCATGAAGACATTGAATTTAAATTCTGTGCTTGAGACTCTCAAAATTATATATAAAGTTGAGAACTGGGTGCAGCAAATTGGTGGATGAATGCATATTCTTATGTTCTCTTTTGAGTGTATGAGAATATGTCCTATTTTGGGTGTTTATGATCAAGTATGGAATATGAATTGTGTATAGATGATGTGGAGCTGAAATTAAGTATACTTGAAGAAATTATTAACTTGAAATGATGAGTTTTGAATATGAATTGTTTGAATGAAATATGTCATAGAAAAGAAAAGATAGGAATTCATGAATGATGAGAATTAGTTGTAAGTGAAGAATCAAATGAGTAGAGATGTGAGAGTTTAATGAAATCAAATTGGTGGTTGAATTGTTACGAAAAGGTATTTCAATAGAGGAAGTGAATTTGGGAAAATTTGGAGTGACAGTGAGGTTAGGATAGATGTAGAAACCATTGGGAATGCTCTTATTTTGTCTCACCTATGTTCGTTAAAGGGTCAGAAAAATGTCCCAACCCTGTCTATGTCTGTTAGGGAGGAATGTATGTCCATTTAGCAGACATTCACAGGACACTTCCAGAAATTCACAATTTTGACCCTTTACATGGCAAAATCTCTCTTTGGGTCTTCACGAAATTGTAGATCTTGAAGTCCTCTTTGAAAATGTCCTAGAATGACATTAATCTGAAATCCATATAAAAAATTATGTCTTTTATCCCAAAATTTGAAGATAAACGCATTCAAAATGTGAATGTGAATTCATATGATTGATTGAAAATATGAAGATGTGAAGCATTCCATTATATGAATGCATGAAAGATAAAGACAGTTGTGATTGGAGTCACCATTATAAAGAGCTTAAAGCTCTGACTATGATTGGAGCCTTAGGCTCAGATGTGAATGTACTCGGTATCAACTATGGGATATAGGACATTATCTAATATAACTCGATATCCACAAGAGATATGGGCTAGTAAAAAGGCACTCGGACATAACAATAATAATAAATGAAAGTGAGTTTCATGTGCATTGCATTTATAATTGATATGTGTATTTTTGTACAAATGAAGTGTTCGGTATGATTATTCTAAAAGTGATATGTGATGCTTTATGCTAAAATGCAAAGACATGAATTATATGTTAAGTGTGTTGATTTGTTGCATGAATTGGGTGACCCTTCGATGATGGTTACCACATTGAGTTTGTAAAACTCATCAAAATTACAACGTTGATTTTTCAGGACTGAGAGAGGGCTTTAGCTACTGAGAGACTCTACAAAAAGTAATATTCTTGTATTTTTGGAAAGAAGAAATGGCTCAAAGGTCGGTCAACTGAGATTGGTAGATTAGATAGAATTTTTGTATAATTCCTCATATGTAGCATATTTTGTATTTAGTTTTGTCATTGTACATATAAGGATGATACTGTAAAGCTACAATGTACATATTGTTTAAGTAAAGAAATGAGGAATTTGGCTTTTTAAATATTGTGTCTTTCTTTATAGTGTCTTAAAAGAGAATAAAGAATGATGATGCTATGTTTAATTGAATGTTATGAATGCTTTAGCGTGACACTATCATGGGTTAGGTACTGGAATATCCTCAGGGTGTTCCAGTACATGCCCCGTGATAATAGGTTGTTACATTGGTTAGTATCAGAGCATGGTTTGGCATCTGTAGCGATATATAGGAATGTTAAGCATGAAATATCGTGAGAAATGCAAAATAATGATAGAAGTTATTGTTTAATTATAGGTCATCCACCATAGGTGATCAAGTGGGACAGTCAGCTGACCTAGGATCTATAGGAGCCAGTAGAGAGTCTTCGGTACCTCAATCAGAGGAAATGCCTCTGAGAGTTCCCGAGAGAAGGGAGAGAGTATGATAGGCTATGGAAGTAGGGGGTTATGGACTTCTACGGAAGTACAGACCTTGTGGAGGATAAGGGATGGCTAAAAATGATAGAGAGGGTTTTTGATCAGATAGACTGCGAGCCGAACGAGAAGATATTATCTTAGGTATGGCTTGGCTCGCTACTCATAAGGCTATTAAGAACTGTTATACTAAGGAGGTAGTACTAGAATCTCCTAGTTAGTCGAGAGCAGTTTTCAGAGGTATTAGTTAAGTAATGCCAGCAAGGTCGATATCATTCATAAGTGCATTCAGGTTGATGCAAGTCAGATGTGAGGCTTATTTGGTCCACTTTATAGATCCCTAAACTGAGCAGAGTATGCAGGACATTCCTGTGGTTAGGGAATTCGTGGATATGTTTCCCTTCGAGTTATTTGGCTTACCTCCAGATCGAGAACCAGAGTTTATGATTGATTTAATTCCGGGTGTGACTTATACATCCATTCCTTCATATAGGATGGCACCTAAGGAACTAAAAGAGTTGAAGGCTCAATTACAAAAGTTGTTGGAAAAGGGTTTTATTAGACCCAGTATTTGTTGGATCAGAAAAAGAAAGCATGTCATATTGGGAGAAATGGTAGATTTCAAAACTTTTTTGAAATCTAAATTACAGCGGAAGCAATATATGTAAATCATCATGCCAATCTATACATGATATGGTATAAGGATAATAGTAAACATAAACAAGATAGAGATTATATTACCAACTCCTTCGCTACAGCTTTAACTCTTTGTTGCGCTATCTTATCCTTGGCAATATATCCTCTCTTAAGTGATGTATGCTCTTCTTCTTGTTATTGTTTCCTCTTCTCAATATTGTATCCCCGACCAATCCAATCCACCACTTGTTCTTCTTAGACAACTTGGTTAACAAGATCCTTTGGTGGGAAAGGTGAAGAGAACTTTAAAGGAGAATTTTCTTCGACGAAAGAAGATAAAAAATGAGACATTCTCATGCAATTTTCAATTTTTTCATTCAAGATAGGAGAGAGAGAGTGATAGAAATGTAAAAACCCCTTCTTACTCCCTCACACTTTCGGTTAACAACAAAGGAAAGAAAAGTTTTCCAACCAATGCATCATTTCTTCATTTAGTCAATCATAAAGAAGCCATTAAATGAGATTCTTCTCATTTGTCTTTAACATGACTATATGAAAAGTCTATTAACCTAAATGAGACCTATCAATTTTGTTTTTAATGATGAGAGAAGGAAGATGGTCCATCTAATGTACATCTTTTTTCATTAATCTAATGAATTCTAATAGGTTACATGCTATCATTAAAAGATAACCATTAAACCATTTAATAGTAAGTTCATAACTCGATTTAATAATGATAAACCATAATAAAGACCATCTTTATTTACCAATTTAATGTTAAATGAGCAACTACACATTCAACCCTAATGAAAAACGAAATTGCACTTTACTGTCTTAATTTTTTAATTTAATTTAATTAATCCAATTATTCAAATTAAACCAAAGTCTTGCCCTTTTCTAAACGTACATTTAGGCTTTTAATTAACCATTAATTAGTGTAAGCACAACATTCAATTATGGGCTTCTAAAACCTCCATTTACATTTCTTACTTTGTTTGATAACTTTCTTTGAAGCCAAGTGGAGAATCTTATTGGACTTAGATAATTCAAGCTCCAATAAGCCCGTAATTAATTTAATCTTATTATAATAAATTAAAGCTTATTAATTAAATTTCATTCCACTAAAGACAATTAGTTGAACTCTTGAATTACTAAATATTGTGGGAACGCATATTTCAAATAATATGTCCAACTACAAACCCTATCATGAATTTTATTATAGCCATCCGCACAATAAAGGATAAAATTACTGTTTTGCCCTTATATTGGTTTTTCCTTCTAGGATCTCCTATTTTATTTTATATGGTGATTAACACATAAGATCTCATCTTGGTGTTAAGACTTGATAGGTAACTAGTCCATCAAACTACTGGCACTAGTTTAATCACCAAATCTCCTTAAAACGTCTAGAAGTGATGATATCATTATAAACTCTTTATTTGAGTGAATGTTCCCTTATACAAGTTTTTAATTAATAATTCCAACATGCAGATACTAGATTAATACTCTATAAAAATCTATTCTAATCATATCAAGAATTATAATGAAACATATATGAGTTCACCACCCATCAAGATTGTAGTCCATTATAAGTAAATGCTTAAGTTGTATGTTTTAATATTAAAGTAATGGCCCACTTTATTCTTTAAAACATACTTGATTCCAGATTCATTTAATAATGTCATTATCGTTTGTCAACTACTATCATAATATGAAACTCATCATTCCTTGAAGTAAACTCCTTTACTTATATGGAGATAAATCGCAACACTATAGTCTAAACCATAATCAAGCGACCAACTTCATTATTCAACTATGAATCAATTAATTTAGATTCTAATAATACACATGTTTCTCATACATCTCTATGTATATGTCTATTACTTACAAAAGAATCTCGGTACCTTTTGACTAGATATATAATTCTCATACATATAAAATCAAACTTTTTTGTTTCATTAATAATAAATATTTTGATTACAAAACTGTAACTTGAAGAAAATTAAGTTACAAGTAAATACATTTGCTTTCCAAGGAAGTATATTTACATAACTCCAACATTGTTTTACCATAGGAAGCACCTATTTTGTTTGTAAAGAAGAAAGATGGAATTTTTATGTTGTACATTGATTATAGTCAACTGAATCGAGTGACAGTGAAGAATAAATACCCGTTGCCTACAATCGATGATTTGCTTGATCAACTGTAAGGAGCTCAGGCGTTCACTGAGCTGGATTTGAGATTAGGGTACTATCAGTTGAAGATAACAGAGGCTAATATACCGAAGAGTGTGTTCAAGAGCACGTATGGGCATTTCGAGTTCTTAGTATTATCGTTTGGGTTAACTAATGCCCTAGCAGTAATTATAGCTTTGATGAATAAGTTGTTTCACCCTACTTGGATCACTTTGTGATAGTGTATATCGATGACATTTTAGTATATTCGAAGAATAGAGGAGAGCATGCCAAGCATCTGAGAGTGATTTTACAGATCATAAAGGAGAAACAACCGTATGCCAAATTCAGTAAGTGTGAATCTTGGCTAAATCAAGTAATGTTTTTTAGGTCATATAGTGACTAGACAAGGCATACAAGTAGATCCAAAGAAGATAGAGGCAGTGATGAATTGGGAAGCTCTAATAAAAGTGTCTAAAATTTGAAGCTTTCTAAGATTGGTCGGATATTACTGGAGGTTTGTCTAGTAGTTTTCTTTGATCTCAGCCCCTCTGAAAAAACTTCTAAGGAAGAATTTAGTATTCAAATGGGATGAGAAATGTCAGAAGAGCTTTGAAGAGTTAAAGCATCAGTTGATTTCAACACTGGTGTTAACTATCCTATCAGGAGCTAGAGGATATATGGTATATAGTGATGCTTCGCATCAAGGATTGGGATGTGTGTTGATGTAGTGTGGCAAGGTGATATCCTATATATTGAGACAACTAAGGTCTCATGATATTAACTATCCGATATATGATTTAGAACTTACTGCAGTCTTTCCTCTAAAGATATGGAGACACTATTTGTATGGAGAGACATTTCATATATATACCAATCATAAACATTTAAGATATCTATTAAGTCACAAAAAATTGAACATGAAATAGAGGAGATGGATAGAGTTGTTGAAAGATTATGACTCTACAACTGAGTATCATCTGGGAAAAGCTAACGTGGTGGATGATACTTTGAGTAGAAAGTCTAATACTAGTATAGCTCAGATTTAGTTATCGAGGTTACCGAGCTTAATTCAGTTGAGAGCTCTACAAGAAGAGGCATTTATTGCTACATTGAAGTTAAGGCCAATGTTCCATGATAGAATTAGAAAAGTCCAAAGGAAAGATCATGATATGGTGAAGATTATAAAGAAAGTGAAGATGAATCTGAATTCTGAGTTTGAGCTAGGATGAGACATTGTGGGTAAAACAGAGGCTATATGTGCCTAATGTGGATGATCTGAGAAAAGAAATCCTTAAGAAAGCTCATATGGCCACTTATGCTATGTATCCTGGTACCACCAAGATGTATAATATGCTTAAGCAGTATTTTTGGTGGCCCAGAGTGAAGAAGCAAGTAATGGAGTGTGCCACTAAGTGTATAGCATACCAGTAGGTTAAGGCTGAGCATTAGGCTCCAGTTGGGAAGCTACATTCATTGCTTATTTCGGAGTGGAAATGGGAATGAATTACCATAGATTTCATTATAGGATTGCCAAGGATTCTGAGGTAGAATGATGCTATATGGGTTATAGTGGACTGATTGACCAAGTCAGCCCATTTCTTACCAGTGAGAGAGAATAACTCATTAGACTAGTTAGCTCGGAGATATGTGAATGAAGTGGTTAGACTGTATGGGGTTCCGGTGTCCATTGTAATTGATAGGGATCCCAGATTCACTTCAAGATTTTGTAAGAGTTTGTAGTCAGCTATAGGCATAAAGTTGAACTTGAGTATTGCATTTCATCCTCAAACAGATGGGCAGAGTGAGAGGACATTTAAGACTGTTGAGGATATACTAAGAGCATATGTATTAGAGTTTCAAGGAGCTTGAGATCAGTATATAGCATTGATAGAATTTGCTTACAATAACCACTATTATAATAGTATCGAAATGGCACCGTATGAGGCATTGTATGGCAGAAAGTGTTGATCACCTCTGTATTGGGATGAAGAGGGATTGAGAATGGTTGAAGGCCTAGAATTGATACAAAATACAGTGGACAAGGTGAAATTAATCTAAAGCTAAATTAAAGTGGCTTAAGATAGATAAAAGAGTTATACAGATCAGCATCGAAGGGATATGGAGTATAGTGTAGGGGATAGAGTGTTCCAGACAATGTCACCTTTATGAGGAGTATTAAGATTCGGTAAAAAGGGAAAGCTATGCCCTATGTATATTGCTCCTTATAAGATTATCGAGAGGATAGGACCTTTGGCATACAAATTGGCCTTACCAAATGAGATGTCTCAATTGCATAATGTGTTAGATTAGAAAAGAAAACATACAAGATTTGGTTAAACGGTAGATTTCAAAAACTTTTTTAGAAATCATAACACAGCGGAAGCAAGATAACCAAACTAACATGCATAGCCATATATGATAAGATGTAAAGATAATAAACATAAGAATAGGATGAAGATAATATTACTAACTCCTTCATTATAGCTTTAACTCCTTCCTATGCTATCCCATCCTTGGCAATGTATCCAACCCTAGTTGATGTATCCTCTTCTTCTTGTTATTGTTTCCTCTTCTCGATATTGTATCCTCAACTAATCCAATTTACCACTTGTTCTTCTTGGACAACTTGGTTAACAAGATCCTTTAGTGGGAAAGGAGAAGAAAACTTTGTTGAAGATTTTTCTTAGAAGAAAGAAGAAAACAATGAAACTTTTCTCATTCAAGGTTTCGGCCATGGATAAGTGAGAGGAGAGAGCTGGTCAAAACAATGCAAGAACCCTTTCTTACACACCTCAATTTTGGTTATGCATGAAAAGAAAGAAAAAGGAGAGCATCCAATTCAAACATTAAAAAAAGCTATTAAATGAGACACTTCTCATTTGTCTTAAGATGGCTATATAAAAAAGACCAATCACCTAATATGACATGTCAATTTTGTTTTTTTAGTGACGAAAGATGGAAGATGATCCATCCAATACACATATTTCATCTTTAATCAAATGAATGCTAAAAAGGTTACATTACATGCTATCATTAAAAGATAGCCATTAAACCATTTCATGGTAAGATCATAACTCCATTTAATGATGATAAAGCATGATAAATACCATCTTTATTTAGCAATTCAATGCTAAATGTGCAGCTTCACATTCAGCCACTAAAAATTGAAAATACACTTCATTTCTTTAAGAATTTTATTCTAATATAATTAATCTAATTAATTAAATTAGACCAAAGTCCAACCTATTTCTAAATGTTCATTGGGCTTCTAATTAACCATTAATTAGTGCAAGCCCAACATTCAATCATGGGCTTGAAAATCTCCATTTATATTTCTTACTTTGCTTAATAACCTTCCTTGAAGCCAAGTAGGGAATCTTATTGGACTTAGATAATTCAAGGTCTAACAAGCTCATATTTAATTTAATCTCATTAGAATTAATTCTAGTTTATTAACTAAAAATCATTCCACTAAAGACAATTAGTTAAACTCTTAAATTACTAAATATTATGAGAACACATATTTCAAATAATATGTCCAATTTTAAAATTATAAACCTTATTATAGTAGTCCGCATAATAAAAGGTAAAATTACTATTTTACCCTTATGTTGGTTTTTCCTTCTAAATCTCCCATTTTATTCTATATAGTGATTAACACACAAGATCTCATCTTGGTGTTAAGACTTGATGGATAGCTAGTCCATTAAATTCCTAGCGCCAGTTTAATCACCAATATCTATAAATCATCTAGAAATGATGATATCATTATAAACTCTTTATTTGAGTGAATATTCCCTGATACATGTTTCAATTAATAATTTCAACTCGTTGACACTAGATTAATACTCTGTAAAAATCCTTTCTGATCATATCAAGAATTATAATGAAACGCATATGAGTTCACCCCTCATCAAGATTGTGGTCCATAATAAGCAAATGCTAAAATGTATGTTTTAAGACTAAAGTAACAGCCTAGATTATTCTTGAAAACATACTTGATTCCAAATTCATTTAATAATGCCATTATTAACAGTCAACTACTATCATGATATGAAACTCATCATTCCCTTGAAGTAAACTCCTTTACTTACATAGAGACAAATCGCAACACTACAGTCTAAATAATAATCAAGCGACCAACTTGATTATTCAACTGTGAATCAATTAATTTAGATTATAATAACATACATGTTTCCCATACATCTCTATGTATACGTATATTAATTACAAAAGAATCTTGGTACCTTTTGACTAGATATATAACGCTCACACAAATAAAACCAAAATCTTTTGTTTCATTATTAATAAATATTTTCATTAGAAAACCATAACTAGAAGAAAATTAAGTTACATGTAAATACACTTGCCTTCCAGGGCATTATATTTACATAACTCCAACACCCTCGGTCCCGACTTGGCCTCTCGACGGTGCCATTCATGGGGGGCAAGGCTATAGTTGGCGAGTTTTCGATGAGAAACTGACAATCCGTGATCGAGTGGGGATTGTTTTCACTAATTTTTCCACTATCGAGTATGCCCACACATGGCAACGGCAAGTGCCCATTTCCCCGACCTAGTCTCCTGACAGAGCCGGTCATGGAGGCAAGGCTATAATCGGCGAGTTTTTGATGAGAAATTGAAAATTTGTGGCCGACTGGGGCTTGTTTGCACCGATTTTTCCACTACTGATCTCATGGCTGCAGCAAAGACCCACGACCATGACCTGATCTCCCGACAGTACCGGTCATGTGGGCAAGACTATAATCGACGAGTTTTCAATGAGAAACTGATAATCCATGATCGATTGGGGTTTTTTTGCACTGATTTTCCCACTACCTAGCAGGCCCACACATGGTCATGGCAAGTGCCCACGGCCTCGACGTTGCCTCCCAACGTTGCCGATCATGGGGGTAAGGCTATAATCGGTGAGTTTTCGATGAGAGATCAACAGCTCATGACCGACTGGGGCCTATTTTTGCTAATTTTTCCACTGCCAAGCATGCCCACAAATGGCCGCGACAAGTACCCACGGTCCCGACCTGGTCTCCCGATGGTGCTTGTCATGGAGGGCAAGACATGGGGGCAAGGCTATATTCAGCAAGTTTTCAATAAGAGATTGACAATCCGTGATCGACTGGGGTCAATTTTTGTAGATTTTCTCACTATTGAGTATGCCCACGGAAAATGCCCATGGTCCCAACCTGGTTTCTTGACGGTGCCTGTCATGGAGGGCAAGGCTATAATCGACGAGTTTTCGATGAGAGACCAACAATCCTTGACCGACTGGGGCTTGTTTTCACTGATTCTCCTACTACCGAGTATGCTCACACATGGCTACATCAAGTGCTCACGACCCCGACTTGGTTTCCCGATGATGTCGATCATTGGGGCAAGGCTATAATCGGCGAGTTTTTGAAGAGAAAAAGACAATCAGTGGCCGACTGGGGCTTGTTTGCACTAATTTTCCCATTATCGAGTATGCCCGCACATGGCCGTGGCAAGTGCCCACAGACCGAGCCTGGTCTCCCAATAGTGCTGGTCATGGGGGCAAGGATATAATTGGCGAGTTTTTGATGAGAAATCGACAATCTGTGACTGACTGGGGCTTATTTGCGCTGATCTTCCCATTACCGAGTATGCTCGTACATAGCGGCAAGTGTCCACGACCTCGACTTGGTCTCCTGATGGTGCTGATCATGGGGGCATGGTTGTAATCGGCAAGGATGAGAAATCAACAATTTTTGCCCTACCTGGGCCCTTTTTCGCTGATTTTTCCACTACCGAGTATACCCGCACATGACCGCGGCATGTGCCCATGGCCTCGACCTAGTTTCCCGACATTGCCAGTGACAATGCCGGTCGTGGAGGAAGGCTATAATCGGTGAGTTTTTCATGAGAAACTGATAATTCGTGACCAACTGGGGCATGTTTGCACTGATTTTTACACTACTGAGTATGCCAGCACATGATCGCGACAAGTGCCCACCGTTAAATCCTAGACTGCCATAATTGGCGAGATTTCGATGAGAAACTGAAAATCAGTGACCGACTGGGGCTTGTTTTTGCTAATTTTTCCACTTCTGATTATGTCAGTAGATGGTGGCGGCAAGTGCCCACGGTCCCGACCTGGTCTCCCGACGGTGTCGGTCATGGGGTAAAGGTTATAATGGGCGGGTTTTAGATGAGAAATAAACAATTAGTGACCAACCGGGGCTTGTTTTCGGTGATTTTTCCACTACTGAGTATGCCCGCACATGGCCGCGACAAGTGCCCACAGCCCTGACCTGGTCTCTCGATGGTGTCGGTCTTAAGGCTAAGGATATAATCGACGAGTTTTCGAAGCAAAAATGACAATCCGTGACCGAATGGGGCTTGTTTGCACTAATTTTCCACTACCAAATATGCCCACATATGATCGCGTCATGTGCCCAATTGCCCCGACTTATTCTCCCAACAATGCCGATTATAGAGGAAGGCTCGAGTTTTCGATGAGAAATCAAAAATTCATGCCCTACCTGACCTTTCTTCTCCTGATTTTCCAATACTGAGTATGGTCGCACATGGACACGACAAGTGCCCATGGCCACGACCTGGTCTCCTGACAACGTCGATCATGGGGACAAGTTTATAATCGGCGAGTTTTCGATGAGAAATTGAAAATTTGTGACCGATTGGGGCTTGTTTTTACTGATTTTTCCACTATTGAGTATGCCGCACATGGCTGCGATAAGTGCCCACAACCCTGACCTAGTCTCTCGACGATGCCGGTCTTGGGTGCAAGGATATAATCGACGAGTTTTCGATGCGAAACCGACAATTTGTGACCGACTAGGGCTTATTTGCACTGATTTTCTCACTACCGAATATGCCCACACATGGTTGCGTCATGTGCCCACGGCCCTGACCTGGCCTCCCGACAGTGTCGATCATAGGGGAAGGCTCGAGTTTTCGATGAGAAATCAAAAATTCATGCCCTACCTGACCTTGCTTCCCTTGATTTTTTCACTACTGAGTATGCTGGCACATGGACACGGCAAGTGCCCACAGTCACGACCTGGTCTCCTGACAGTGTCAGTAATGGGGCGAGGCTATAATCAGCGAGTTTTCGATGAGAAACTGACAATCCCTGACCGACTGGGGCAAGTTTGCACTAATTTTTCCACTATCAAATATGCCCGCAACAGATGCCCACAGCCCCAACCTGGTCTCCCGACAGTGCCGTTCATGGGAGCAAGGCTGAAATCGATGAGTTTTCGGCGAGAAACTGACAGTTCGTGCTCCACCTGAGCCTGCTTCTCTTAATTTATTGACTATCGAGTATGCCTACACATGGTCGTGACAAGTGGCCACGGCCTCGACCTGGTCTCTCGATGGTGTCGATCATGGCATAAGGCTATAATCGGTGAGTTTTTGATGAGGAACCGACAATCTGTGATCAACTGGGGCTTGTTTGCACTTATTTTCACACTACTGAGTAAGCCCGCACATGGTCGCGACAAGGGCCCACTGTCAAATCCTAGACCCCGAATGGTGCCAATCATGAGGGTGAGGCTATAATCGACGAGTTTTCGATGAGAAATCAAAAATCAGTGATCGACTGGGCCTTGTTTTTCATGATTTTCCCACTTGTGAGTATGCCAGTAGATGGTCGCGATAAGTGCCCACGGCCTCGAACTGTTCTCCCAGCATTGCCGGTCATGGTGGGCAAGGGGCTGTGTCCGATGAGTTTTCAATGAGAAACAGACAATCCGTAACCGACTAGGGCTTGTTTTTGCTGATTTTCCCACTACTGAGTATGCCTGCTCATGGTCGTGGAAAGTGCCCACAGCCCAGACTTGGTCTCTCGATAGTGTCGCTCATTGGCTGCAAGGCTATAATCGGTGAGTTTTTGATGAGAAACTGACAATCTGTGACCGACTGGTGCTTGTTTGCCATGATTTTTATACTACCGAGTATGCCCGCACATGGCCATGACAAGTGCCCACCGCCAAATCTTGGTCCCCAATGGTGCCGATCATGAGGGTGAGTTATAATCGGCGAGTTTTTGACGAGAAATCAACAATCCATGACCAACTGGGGCTTGTTTTCGTTGATTTTCCCACTACTGAGTATGCCAAAAGATAACGACGGTAAATGCCTACGACCCTAACTTGGTCTCCCGATGGTGTCGGTCATGGGGGCAAGGCTATAATCTATGAGTTTTTGATGAGAAACTGACAATTCGTGACCAGCTGGGGTTTGTTTACATTGATTTTTGCACTTTTGAGTATGCCAGCAGATGGTCGTAGTAAGTGCCCAAGACCCTGAACTGTTTTCCTGACGGTGCCGGTCATGGTGGCAAGGGGCTGTAATCGACAAGTTTTCAATGAGAAATTGGTAATCCGTGATCGATTAGAGCTTGTTTTCACTCATTTTCAAACTACTGAGTATGCTCACATATGGTCGCGGCAAGTGGCCACGACCTCGACCTGGTCCCTCAATAGTGTCGGTCATTGGGGGCAAGGCTATAATCCGCGAGTTTTCGGTGAGAAATCGACAATCAGTGACTGACTGAGGCTTATTTTTGCTGATTTTTCCACTACCGAGCATGCCAAAAGATGGCCATGACAAATGCCCACGACCTGACTTGGTCTCTCGACAGTGCCGGTCGTGTGGTAAGGCTATAATCGGCGAGTTTTTGGTGGGAAACCGATAATCTATTACGGATTGGGGCTTGTTTGTACTGATTTTCCCACTACCGAGTATGTCTGCACATGGCCGTGGCAAGTACCCACGGCCCCGACCTAGTCTCCCGACAGTATCGGTCATAGGGAAAGGCTATAATTGGCATGTTTTCGATAAGAAACTGGCAATTTGTGCCCCACCTGGGCCAGCTTCACTCCGAGGATGCCCTCACTTGGCCTCGGCAAGTGCCCATGGCAATGACTTGGTCCTCTGACAGTTCTATTCATAAGGGAAGGCCATAATCTGCAAGTTTTTGATAAAAAACTGAGAATTTGTGCCCCACCTGGGCTTGCTTCTCTTGATTTTGCCGCTACCTAGTATGCCCGCACATGGCCACGGTAAGTGCCCACGGCCCTAACCTGGTCTCTAGACGGTGCAGGTCATGGGGGTAAGGCTATAATCGGTGAGTTTTTGATGATTCGTGACCGACTGGGGTTTGTTTGCACTAATTTTCACGCTACTGAGTATGCCCGCACATGGCTGCGAAAAATGCCCACCACCAAATCCTAGTCCCCCAATGGTGCCAATCATTAGGGTGAGGCTGTAATCGGCGAGTTTTTGATGAGAAATCGACAATCCGTGACCGACTGGAACTTGTTTTCACTGATTTTCCCACTACCGTGTATGCCAGCAGATGGCCGACACAAGTGCCCACGACCCCGACCTGGTCTCCCGATAGTGTCGATCATGGGGGCAAGGCTATAATCGGAGAGTTTTCGATGAGAAATCGACAATCGGTGACTGACTGGGGCTTGTTCTGGCTGATTTCCCATTACCGAGTATGCCTGCCCACGACAAGTGCCAACAACCCTGACCTGGTCTCCGAACGATGCCGGTCATAAGGGAAGGCTATAATCGGTGAGTTTTCAATGAGAAACTGACAATCCATGACCGACTAGGGCTTGTTTTTGTTTATTTTTTGACTTCTAAGTATGCCATAAAATGGTCGCGACAGGTGCTCACATCCCCGACTTGGTCTCCCGACGGTGCCGGTCATGGGGTAAAGGTTATAATGGGCGAGTTTTCGATGAGAAATCGACATTCGTGACCGATTGGGGCTTGTTTTTGCTGATTTTCCCACTACCGAGTATGTCCGCACATGGCCGCGTCAACTACTCGCAACCCCGACCTGGTCTTTCAACAGTGCCGATCTTGGGGGCAAGGATATAATAGGGGAGTTTTGGATGCGAAACCGACAATCTGTGACCGACTGGGCCTTGTTTGCACTGATTTTCCTACTATTGAATATGCCCACATAGGGTCACATCACGTGTCCATGGCCCCGACCTGGTCTCCCGAAAGTGTCGATCATAGGGGAAGACTAGAGTTTTCGACGAGAAATCAAAAATTCATGCCCCACCTGACCTTACTTCTCCTGATTTTTTCACTATTAAGTATGCCCGCACATGGACACGAGAAGTGCCCACGACAACGTCCTGGTCTCTCGACAGCACCGGTCATGGGGACAAGGCTACAATCAGGGAGTTTTTGATGAGGAATCAACAATTGTGACTGATTGGGGCTTGTTTTCGTTGATTTTTTCACTATCGAGTATGCCTGCCCATGGCCGCGGCAAGTGCCCACAACCCTGACCTAGTCTCCGGATGATGTCGGTCATAAGGGAAGGTTATAATCGGTGAGTTTTCGATGAGAAACTGTCAATCCAAGACCGGTTGGGCTTATTTTCGCTAATTTTCCACTATCAAGTATGCCCGCATATGGTCGTGACAAGTTCTCACGAACCCGGTCTGGTCTCCCAACGGTGCAAGTCATGGAGGCAAGGCTATATTCGACGAGTATGCCCGCACATAGCTATGGCAAGTGCCCACGATCCCGAACTGGTCTCCCAACGGTGCCAGTCATAGGAGCAAGGTTATTATCAGCGAGTTTTCGATAAGAGACTGACAATCCGTGACAGACTGAGTGTTGGGACCCCACTCCTGCGAGTCACGTGCCCGACATCCTACGTGACATCTGGGCGCACATCCCACAAGGGAGGAATTCCCCACCAAGTCAAACCTCAAAAACGAACTCATCTCACTTACTTCCGAATAGATCTTGGAATAGCTCAAAAATGAATTTCAATAAGACTTCTTCACAACATTTGATCCTCATTGCCTTAAGTTTCTAAAGACTCCAAAAATGCTCAATTTGGTTCAGAAATAAAGAAGTATTGGAAAAAAACACTTTCGGGTAAAAAAAAAAAATTAAACCAAGACTGAATACTATACCCGAATTCATATCAAAAATTGAAAGCCTTAGGGCCTAAATTGAAAATTGATCCCTTCAGATAAGTTGTAATACCATGACTCTAGATTATTCAGAACCAAAAATCACCTTATTCGGATCTCTATAGATCAAGAAATCACCAAAATACGGAAGCATGTTTAGACTTTTTCAACCGATCATCTCACTTTGATTTAATCAATATTTTTCAAATTATTATCAAAACCTACAAAATTATTTTGTAGAGGTAGAGAAAAGTCTTAGGAATCCAATGCTTCAAAAATCAGGTCAATCGGAGGTCGGACGGAAAAATTATAAGCATAAGAATGGAAAGAGGTCGGATATTCAAATCATATAAAAATAAAATAAAATAAAATAAAAAAATGGCGCTCGCACTCGCGATTGGGCTCGCCCTCATGAGCGTTCGCAATCGCACTCGTGAGGCGCTTGCCCTTGCGAGGGCGCATGCGAGTTCTGCCTCACCTCTCCCGACTTTCCAACTTCTAAAATTCATATCTTTTGACCCAGAACTCCGAAATTTGAAAATTTGATATCAATGAAAAGTTAAAAGGAAGCTCTAAAACTTCCATGATGGACTTAGAAACCAATTTGGCCTCTAAGGGAGTCAAAAACCACTTCAAAATGACTGCCTGGAAAAAGACATGCTAAACAGCAACAAAACTTCAAAACATCATAACTTCCCACTCCATTGTCCTAGAATGTCATATTTTATATCAATGGAAAGATAAAAAGACAATCTAAAACTTTTATGAAGACCTAATGAACCAATTATAATTCTATGAGAGTCAAAAATTCACTCAAAGTTTCTGTCCCTTAATTTGCCAATTTTGACAACACCTGCACCCAACTTCAACAATTCACATCTTTCAACTCCCATATCCAAAAATAGCATATTATACATCGTTGGAAAGCTATGAAATTTCTCTAAAACTTTCAAGAAGGCTAATTGACCCAATTCAATCCACATCAGTCCAAAAATTTCCTCAAAGCACAGCATACACAAACCTACCCTTATGGACATTTTCAAGAACAAGCAAAGCAACCTTTGGAAGGCTACTTGATCCAATTCAATCCAT